>DWNE01007323.1:0-12337 GCA_018249875.1 Cecropterus toxeus | reverse complement strand
GATGTTTTCCGTCACCGTAAAGCAGTGATAATTAATTTCTAATACGCACATCATTTTAGAAAAATCAGTGGTGCGTGCCTGGGATTCGAACCTCGGACCCTCGATTGAAAGACGGAGTTTCAACCATTAGGTTCACTGCTCTTGATAAGTATAAGTACCTACCTATTAATTGCCAAAAACACTGTAAAACGAAAAAAAAAACACCAGAAGTATTTATAATTATTTTTAAATATTGATTTGTATTGTAGTAAAGTTTAAATGTAGGACAAACAATATTTACACGCAATAAGTTTAAAGATTCCATTTCAACTTAATCCTCGGAATAGCATCGTAACCGAAACTCCAATTAAACCTTCAATCATCGGGACTATTAATTCATCTAATTTAATCTTACAAAAAACTAACAATGACAACAAATCGCACTGTTATTCGCACAAATAACACGAAAATTCAAGGCCGGCACAAACGAACGAACAACAAGAAAAAAATCTGTCAAATGCGAGTCAGACTCGCAGGCGAAGGGTTCCGTAGCATTATCATTCACAAATCTTAAAGAGAAAATATAGCTCTGTTGTAAAAAAACAGTTGAAAGTTTTCCAACTACCAACATAAGTTTATTTTTCATAGAGTTTGTATGGTTTTTGAAAAAGTGCTGTATCTCAAAAACAGTCAACCGTTTAAAAGTTAAAGGGGGGGTGAGGACATACATTTTACCGCTATGAAAGGGTTTTTATTTCTCAAACAATTAACTTAAAAAAAAAGGTTTTAGAAACCTCAATGTTATTTTTGGAGACCTTTTTATTTACATCCCACACGTGTGTGTAAGATGAAAAAAAATGAGTTTCAGTTTTATGTATAGGGAGAACCCCTACTTTTTTTTATTTTTGTACGAAATTCGGAAAGCGGTTTACAGAATACACATATCTATCAAGTTTCAATTCTATAGTCTTAATAGCTTCCGAATAAAGTGGCTGTGGCTGTGGCTGGGACAGACGGACTGACGGACGGAAAGACAGTCATGACGAATCTATAAGGCTTCCGATTTTTGCCATTTGGCTACGGAACCCTAAAAATTCAAGGCCAACAAAACAACAATTACTTACATCAGCTTTGATCTTCATCTCGTATCTCCGTGGAGGGTCAACCTCTACTGCGAGTCTGAGTTCTGGATTGCCTCTTATCTCGCCTAGATATCTGAGGTCAGTTCAAAAGTTATCAGACAACGACGATACGTAACACATTAGTGCGAGTTTGGCTAATTTTCCACTTACCAAAATATAAATAGAGATTTAATCGTGTTTCTGATTACTTTGGCTGCAATTTTCAACGCCTATAGAGAGCAGGTGAAATAATCTGAAGACAAGACAGCGGGAACCTTGGACGCTGGATTCAGTGACAAATCCGGTGGGGTGGACAAAAGTGTGGGGAAATCACCAATTGGGGGGAATCTATGTCCAACAGTGGACATCAAAAGGCTAATGGATGGATTAGAAACACGTCTCTTTTATAGAGAAAAGCCTGGGCTACATCTACATGGTTTCAATTTCATTGGTTTCAATTCACATTAATGAAAAAAAGAGCAGGTCGGAAGCAAACCACACCAAACCAAATTTTGTTTGACGACTATAAGGCTCTTGATAAAATTACCGACTGCTATCTAAAGATACTAATTGACGCTATTAACGTGCTTGAGGGCCCGTTAGTTATAACGATAACGTATAAGATTCACCACCAGCGGTCACCCATCCAACTACCGATAGCGATCGACGATGTTGATGTAGGGAAACCGAACTATGTGCGTAACTATTAATTTTATAAAAATTTGTAATGGAGGTAACGGGATACCTACCTAATTGCAGAAATAATTTTATAACGGGATGTACCTACCTAGTGTTCTATAGTATTACATGTATTTTTACGTAAATTTTCTTGATACTTATATCTATTCATTTTTACTCAAATTTTTAAATAATTTAATAATCCTAATATTTTGAGAGTAAAAATATTATTAAGAGTAAAAATACATTTTTATATCAAAATTGTTATATGTTTATTTATATTACAAAAATATATTCAGCTATATATAATAATAGCCTATATCAACATACACATTTAAAGACAAAACAGGTTTTCGAGTACACATCATATCACCCGTACATGCAGACTATTTTATTTATACGATTAATTTTATTGAACGGACGTCACAATAAACGCTTAAAGTGGGAAGTGGGTAAGGCACTTGTCTTACTTCCAAGTACTAGCTACGATGCTAAAGGAGTGTCGCATCGTAGTTAAGGGTTTGGCTGCACCCAGGGACGTAACATTCTACGGGGCGCAATATGTCCATTAAAAGGATTTCAAATTATTATTTGATTATTAAAAATTAAAAATCATGTATACGACGATTAAAGAGAAACCGACAGCTTAAGAATATTAACCGAAGACTGAAAATATGTACTACCTAAAGGTCATACAATAATAAAATATCAAATAGTAATAATAAAAAAAGCGGTGACAATCTGTAATGTTCTATAATTTTTGTTTTGCAAAGTTAAACTAAAGAATTTAATACAGACTGTCTAAATATTTATGTTTATTAAAATATTATAATTATTTCTTAATCAGTGACAGTGTAAAAACTTCGACTTTTAATAGTTCCCAAATAGTGAAACAAGTGCAATGTTTCGACCATATTTAGGTACGAGTACCTTCTTATTAATTTATATCGTAAAATTTTACGGCTCATGACAATCAATAAGGGTTTAAATTTGATGACGTTTGTATACTTTAACGCAAAAACTACTTATCGGATTTAGATGGAATTTGGCACACATTTTATGGCCTGTATTGCACTATTTTTTACCGGGGTATACTTCTCCGAAGCAGCCGAAGTCGCAAGAAAAAACTAGTAATGTATTCGTACTAACAACTGCATTAAGTCCTATTTAATTTCAATGAAAATACTCTTCGTTTTTGTCTCTTAACTTTTGGTACGACGTGTTTTTTACCGCGAAGAAATCTTCATAGAGACCCTTCTACCCGGGGGTGCAAAATTACATAATGTCGGACTCCTACAAACTAAAACTCACGAAAGGAGTTAGCATTACATTCGCGGCCCGGCTCATAGTACGTGTGCCTTAACCTCAATGAAGACAAGGTCACAGACACGATACTACGGATGATAATAAATAGAATAATAGCTGATAAAATATGCCATCGGTGTTTATTACGCACATTATGTTTTGTATCAAAAAAAAATGAAAATGTAAACGTCACAGGAGAAAATCCTATTGTGGGGTTATGAGTCTAGAACTAGAAACCGTTTATTTATTTCATGAGTTATGATACAATTATATGTGTTTGGGACATCCTTTTAAGTAATTTAATAGCTGTGGCAGGATGTCCCACTCTTCCATACCTTGTAAATACTCATTGATTACAGAGGTATCTTAAACTAAAACATTTTACAAAATATATATATGAAAAAAAACATCACATCGAAGTAGCAAACGAGTATGCAGTTTGAGGGTATAAAATTTCTTTATTTCTCACAAGATTATGAGAATTTACAATATTAATATGATTGTATAGCTTATGCCAGTGTCGTTTTGGCTAACAAATTTCTTTAATCTTTGCTTAAAACTACTTATTGATACTGCATTCTTCATAGTTTCAGGCAACTTATTATATAAGTGTGCCCCTTTAAACATTATATTCTTTTTCTATATAATGTTCGTGGTTTAGTTAGGACTAATTTCCCTCTGCTTCTCGTAAAAAAAATATGACAATTTGTTGCAAATTTGATATCTGAATGTATTGTGTTTGTCAAAATTTTGTGTACCAGTATGCAAGTTTTATATGTACCTGTATGTTTGTTTAATGTTACTCTTTCGATAATCGTAATTGAGAAGTATTTTTATTAGTTTGTTTTCAGACGTTTGTAAGTCTTTAAGGTTCGAATCTGCTGCACTTCCCCAAATTTCTATCAAATATTCTAGGTGAGGTTTTTGGCGCCCATCAAAAAGTGCCACCCGGGGCGGATATCGCCCCTCCGCCCCCCCCCTCGCTACGCCATTGATTATACTTAACAAAAAATGAAAAACTGCTTGTATTTAAAAATATTTATTTACGAAAGATATATCTTATATGATTTATTGACAAGGTTGCGAACGTTTTAATATTATGAACATTTAATTAATTGTAATGCATTTCTTATCGATAGTATACCAAATTCATCAAATATAGTGTGGCGTTTAAGTATTTAAAAAATATAACTTCAAGATTCCCATATATTCTTGAAGCTTTATTATCAAAAACATAAAAGCTTAGACAAAAATCAGCAGTTTTAGAAGTCGATGACTCCTGGTATGTACTTGTCAATCAGCGACTCGTAGTAGGGCCACAGAGCCTCGATGTCGGGCACCTCAGAATGCTTAGTGTACAGGTCGTATGCACTGTAATAGAACATTAGTTTAATTAATGAAATGTCCTTAATTTGTATAGCCCTACAGGGCCACTTTCACTACCACAACACCTGAACACGTCCTTTACTGAGAAGAGCCGGTAATTAAGACAGCGGGTCACGTCATCTTATCATTTGTATTATTGTTCTGACTTCTGACTTGAAAGATATCATAGTTGTTTATTTACGAAAAGGTTCATTTTGTTTACAAGGAGCAGTTGATCGATCAGGCGCCTTATTTTGCTTAATAGCTAAAATTTAGTGTTACTAAATTATCATGAGCCCAGCACGAGCATATAATTATATGGAGCGGTTTTGGGAATTGGAACACTCTAAGCGTGGGCTAGAAAATGCATGTTCAATGCACTCAACTAAGAAAATCCGGCAAGAAACTCAGCATTTTACATATTCCTGACCTAAACATAAAGTGATGAAAATTTGAGAACAGAAAAACCTTTTTTTTAATATGCCAATAGGTAGTCGATGCACACTTACCTGAATTTCAACACAATCTCTTTGATCTTGTCATCGCCCTCAGCCATGAGGTGGCCGTATTCGTTACCGGCGTACCACGGGTGGAAGGAGTGATACCTGTAAAATTATACATTTGAAATAGTAAATTTAATATTTACAGTGATCACAGCAACGGCTAGTACCATTAGGGGCAGCTTGACGCCCAAATTTCACGAAGATGTCGGTAAAAAAAATTGTCCATTTGAATATTTTGTCACTAAAAGTACTGCAGTGGAGTTTGAATGTTTCTATAAGAAAAACACTTTTATGTGACACAAATAACTGTAATAATTCTATAAGGTTTCGCACCCACACTAAAAGTGTCAAGTGAGTGCCGCCGTGAGCCTCTACTTATTTTGTAAATTATTTTGTGAGTCTGTCATCAGCGAATAACTAATACTCATTACATTCGTAACGTCACGGTGAAGTTCAAATAGATGTTTCGAGGTTGTCTCCGAACATCTATAAATTATCCTTCAGTCTTATTTCCTCTCAGCATTGTTGCTGGTTCATACCAAACAATACTTTCAATCACCTGATCATTTGATATGCTTCCTTAGGAAACTTGACGTTATTCTTAAGCAGCAATCTGTAGAGGTACTCGTCGTGCCCCCACGACATCACCAGCTTCTCAAGGCCGCAGTTCGGCTCATACATGCCGTATTTTGTGCTGAAATTTTAAATTTAATACTTATCACAATCAGATGATAGCGTTCATTAGTCATGATGTAGTTAGGAACGTGTATAAGGGGGCGAGGGGGGTTCAAGAGACCTTCCCCTAAGCATAGGAAAAAAAATTTTTTTTTGAACCAAAGGACATTTAGCCTTTTATCGATTCTAATCTATCCTTCCAGACTTTCCCTTAGTCTTAGGTACCATAAAGTGAAAAAGAAATAGGCGACGTAGATTTGTTTCGCCGTCCGCCAAAACTACCCCCTTTTACACCGTTTTGCTTTTGAAAGCTGCAAGAAAGATACAGCATAAAGCAAACCCTCAAAAGTCCTCAAAAGTATTGAAGTAAGTATTGAGAAGGACTCAATATGTAGTTCCTCAAAAGTATTGAGGAAGTATTGAGTCATGTCCTATTAAGAGTAAAATCGAATGCATAACATTAGCAGTTAAAATCAGGCACATGGTCGTTTATAACATGGATCCATTAACTAAGAATGTTATCGGTAACTAGCTTTTGCCCGCGGCTTCGCTCGCGTTAAGAAGTATTAAAATTAACAAAGTTTCATACAAACCTTCATCCCCTTATTTATCCCCTTGAGGTAGAATTGATCAAAATCCTTTCTGAGCATATACCTACGTCAAAACATCTACGGTCTGCATGCCAAATTTCAGCCCGATCCGTCCAGTGGTTTGGACTGTGCGTTGATAGATCACTATGTTAGTCAGTCAGTCACTTTTGAATTACAAATATTTAGATAATCGGTAATTCTTCAATCGTATAAAACCAAGTTCGGATCTTCTCGATATAATAACTTACTTATACTTCGGATTGGAACCATCCGGGTTGCCCTTGAAGCTGTCCTCTCCGAAGGTAATGGATTTGACCCATGCACAACCGACTGGGAAGGTGTCTCCCACTACACACCATTGGGGCTCGTCATAAAACGCCATGACCTGTGAAAAAACGACCACATAAACGGTATTTTACATATTGACGCAACACCAACGCATGTATGCCTTACTCAAAGACCACACAACATGCACTTTAGTGTAGGAAATGGCTTAGAAAATAAAAAAAAAAACATAAAACATGAACGCTTTCTACACTCATAGCCCCACAGTAGGATTTTCCCCTGTGTCGTGGGTGCCATGGACACACACGAATACACAATCAACCAGACCCAAAACAGAAATCCAAAGTCATCGTTCACATTTCTGTCTGGCCGGGGATCGAACCCTGGACCCACGGCGTGTCAGACCGGTATGGTGATAAATATTGCGGGCAAAAATAAAATTAGCTTAACTGTTAGCCCTTCGTTATCATTCATCGTCTCTACAATCTACATGGAACATCACTCAGATGATTGCAGATGAGAATGTTTACAAATCCATGATGATGCAGCAGAGTTCATGAAATGCATGCTCGATGATTATTATTATTTATTTTTTTGTTTTTTTTTTTTATTTATTTTTTTTATAATCATAAAGTAGCAAACGAGCAAGCAGCCCACTTGATGGTTAGTGGTTGCTGCCGCCCATGGACATTTGTAAGCAACTTCATATAGAACAGGGGTTCTATCTGAAGTCGACCACAGATGCGTTGCTACTCCCGAGGACTGAGATGGTCGCCTCATATAAAAGTAGATTAATGTGTATTTAATCTATATCGCTTTGCCAAAAGATATAAAGGAAATGTAACTTTGAAATAAGTAGCCCTTGGGAATATGTATTTTTAATCTATAATTACTTTCATGTTTCTGTGTACAAAAACTTATTAATAAATAAAAAAAAATCTATATTTATAAATTTAATTTAAAGTATTTTTTTTTAAATAAATTTAATTTAAAGTTAAAGAAGTGGGTTGCAACAAAAACGTTTAATCGGTCAATCTTTTTTAGGCAAGCAGATCTAGTCTTGGACATGTTTTAAATTAATATTAGGATTATGTAACTTTATTAAAATAAGTAATTATTACTGTTACATTTTACATAATATAATATGAAAAAAAAATTGCATGTAGTTTAATAATTAATTAAAATCATTATATTCATAAATTGCATAATAATTGCGTTTTATAGGTGAAATAGGAGGACATTTAATGTATTAATCTAACACCGTATTGTACCTTATTTAGCAAATAAAGGTTATTATTAGGTATTTTTTTTTATTATAAGTATAGAATTTGTGATTAACCTTAACACATTTAAAGCTTCAAGTAGGCGAATAAAAAAATATAGTTTTTTTTCTGAAATTTTGTCTCACACCACGCTAAAGGGATGGAGGGGGTCTTTACTTGTTTTAGCGTCATCTGTTGTATGTACCGAACAAAATCAAGCGGGCTGCGATGTTAGTGCGGGGTAGGTACCTACTGTTCGTAGATGGCGTTATTTTCATTATCCTATATATTTAGTTCCTGTTATAATAATCTTGGCTTTTATTCATATCACTTGAACGAACACGTTTCACATCTGCCAGGCGCCCAGTGATGGCATTAGGTATAAGTATTTCTTTTTCCTGTTGGTGCGGACCCCTTTAACAGGACTTCTTCATACATAAGCAATAAATAGACCTCTAATGTTAACCAAATTTGAACAGGTAATCTAAATGATCCAATTAACACGAGCTACTCCGAATTAATGATAAGAATAAACGCGATGGAGTGAACAATGACGCCACGGATCGTTTCCAACTCGCAATTAGAAGCATTCCACAATGAATCTAATTAAACGCCGCGTGGAATATTTTCTCAGTTTCTTACAAAAATGGAGCTCTTTTGCTACTCAAGGAACTCTATTCGTTATACCTAGATATAGAGCCTTATTTAGCTTTTACATAACAATAAAAGCTCAGTTTGCAATAACATTTCAGCAATTAATAAAAATTGGGTCATAACAATTTATTAATATCTATACCTACCAATTCGAGCCTAAACATTTTTTTTTGATAATAATAAGTAGTTACCACTGCTTTATCGTGGAAGTCAGGTGATGAATCCACGTACCTACCTAAATATTATTTTGTTATTAATAAACGTAACATAACCTACTTGTTATTGTGACTTTCCTGTACTCGTACCTGTCTGTTTTATATTCTTTCTGTAAATGTAGTTAAAACGGCCAAGTAGCTTTTACAGTTATATAGGTACCTACTCGAATGGACGGTATTACTCATTTATTTCATAATAAAAATTAAACGCACAAAGAAAACACGATTTCAGTTTAATACATTACCTACTATAAGGACTACATCTGTATAAATATTTCCACATGGATCATTGGCATTGCTTCGGTTAGCTACATATTGTTTCTTCATCTTTGCTTGCATACCTATATTCAACGCCTGACAATTGATCTCTTGAACGGATGCCTAAAAGCTTGGAGCAGTTTTATCTGCTTCCACTGATCGGTGAAAGCTTCATCTTCACCACGTTATTCGATACGGACGTGGAGACGATATCTTGTGGGGTGACTCTCTACGTGAACCTTCACTGAATCGCTGATACAATAAAAAACCTACTCTATTTTTTATTACCATTAAATTATAAGACATACAAATATAAGGTTATATGTTGCAATTTAAAAATTTGGCAGTATTTGGTTTTGAAAAAAACATACTATTTATCTGCTCCCGTCGGTAAATTTAGAAAAGTTAAAGTAAGGTATTACTTTTGATTCTTTTCACTTCATTTTTGTAGATTTTATATAGGTAGGTACCTGAGATAGCTATTAGTTAATTTGCAATGTAACAGTTTACATTATACATGTACATTAGGCAACCTAATGCAAATTTATACACATGTCTTACATCCATGTTCAACAGTAAGTGTCCAATTAAATATACAATGGAAAATTTCGTTTCGTCATCGACTCTGGAACGGTTTATTTCCGAATGATCTGCGGTCCATTGTCACTGATGATGTAGTCTGCTTAGTCATCCTATTTGCATCAGCCAATCAAATCAGTGTCTATATGTGCTGTGTGTAATCTGCGAGTATCTCGTACTTTTTTATTACCAGTGAGCTATTTGTTATTTTCAAATTATTTTCGGTGACATTACTGTTCGGTTCGGTAAGCTTTCGAACATAAGACAAAAAAGCATATTGTTTGTCTTATGTAGGATCTCTGGCTGTTGGGTCGGGATAAAGTAACTCCGTAATAATATCTTTTTCGTGAAAGTTCTGTTATAAACTTTCATATAGAAAAAAACTTCAAACAGAATGTCGGTCTTGCTCATCGAGTTGTTATACTTGCGTTGTAGACAATGTTGCAACGATTGTATTAACATTACCAACTTTCCCTTACCCTTCAAACTATTATACAAAACAGCAAAACGTTTGGCGATGCTGCTATCTCGGTCGAACCACAAAGAGGTAATAACATTTTTAAAATATTATAAGTACCTATCAATCTATATATTGACGTAAAAAAGCGGAAACGTAACCTGCACCTATAATTTGTATAAGACGACTATTTTAGTCCTCGGGCGTAGCAACGCATCTTGGATAGACTTCAGATTGAACCCCTGTTCTATATGAAGTTGCTTACAGATGGCTCTAGGCCGCAGTAACCTCTTACCTTTTTAGTAACTATTTAAGTATTGTTCACAAACAAGATAAAAAATTAATATTAATATTTTTATTGTATCCAATGCAATTAAAATAAACGCAATTAAGTTAAAAAATAGCCGGTTAGATTAGCCGGTTAAGCCGCTAGCTTATTAGCTAAGCTTGTTTAGTTAACCGGTTAAATTTGCTAAGTTAACGGTTAGCTAGCTTATCATTTTTAAGCTAACTTTTTGTAGCCGGCTTAGCCGGCTAAATTATACAGCCCATATAGTTTACATTTACACATGATAATATAATGTTTTGGAAAACGTTATTATTGCCCGAGTAAAGGAGAGTACCCTTCGAGGCCCGAATATCCTTGCCCAGCCGCCGTTATGTCGACTTAGCCGTAGCATATGAGGGATTCAGAGGGTATGAACGGGCCAATTCATTCATTCATTCAGGGATAATAAAATAAAACAACAGAATAAAGAACGAGAACAAATAATATATTCTTGTTACATTCACATCTTTTACGCTAAAAAAGAGGCGCGCGCGGAACGCGGCGCGGCCGTGCCCCCGGCGGTGACTCGCCTGCCCACAACCCTTGACAGCGTCGTTGGTCCCACATTACATCTTCATAAAATTTTATTTACAATAAGTTAGGACCAAGGGAGCGAAATGTGCGACTGAATCAATGATACAGTATGAAGGTCGGACCTATCGTTTTTTGGTGTTCGGATACCATGAACACAGTTTGTCGTACGTATCATACATAGGTATATAAAAAACCGCCATAAGCAATGAGTATAATTTTAAACTTAATAAAATACTACCAATAGTAATTATAGATTTCACAGGCTTTAAGCAACCGAAAATCGTCATTTTACTAATTTTGATTTTATTATATTAATATTTTTCTATAAATATAAGTATGATCCGTTTGATTCCATAATATACACATAAATGTCAGGAAAGTGATACAAGTAGTTAACAATAAAGCGTTATCCGTCCAAAGCGCCGCGTGCCGCGCGTCGCCGGAACATCTTAGACAAGTCAACAGTTAACAATAATAAACTGTTAGAGGTATAATGTGATAAATATCAGTTACATATCGTCCAAAAACCCGCTAGCAGTCGACATTTTGTAAAAACTCTGAAATATTAGCTTCACCAGTTATACATATATCACAATAATTTAGTAAATAGAGTCGTCCGTATCGTAAAATTAGTACATGTTTGATATTGTTACTGATAAAATTATGAAGCCAACTCTTTAAAACTCACTTGGGACAGTACGGTGATTACATCTTTGGCTACTCTACATCCGACGCCAACGAACAGATGGCTGGATTTTGTGCTGAAGTTGGTGAAATTATAATTGAAACGTGTGCCGTATTACCGATTTTCGCTAAGGTGCATTCAAAATTCGATTTATTAAGAGATTACCTACATATGAATTTAGATTTAAATATATCCACTATCATAACGAACATCGATTTAACAATAAATAAGTTAACACTAACGAATCCTAAACGTTAAGCGTGCTTTGGGTTAATCAATACAATCTCTATCACCGAGTGAAGCTAATCACGTATGTATTTCATCATGCATAAATTGTTAACAAAAATAGTCTCACTAAGAGTGTAAGTCTAAAATATATTTACCCTTTTTGGTTTAAAGCGTACTTAGTATAACAAATTATGAATTATTTAAATTATTCAATCACGATCGCCCAAGTAACATTATTGTAAGCATAACCATACGCAACTAACACATTTACGCAGCAAATAATTTACTATATTTATTAACGCCTTAACCTATGTAGCAAAATAAAGCATTTTATTCGATTACTTGTGTTTCGCAACGTCGTTGTCGCTACACCTGTTTCATGAAAGCGTAGTTACTCGTAAGCGTATAAAACACATAGGTATTCACCTGTACACCATTGACCCACAAACTCTTGATCCACTAACTAATGGACTTTGGACTTTGTGAGAATTGAGATATTGAGAATGTAACAGACAATTGTAATAAAGTGCTTCAAAACCAAAAATACGCTTTCTAAACTCGCTTTCTACACTCATAGCCCCACACTAGGATTTTCTCCTGTGTCGCGGGTGCCATGGACACACAAAGACGAATACA
>DWNE01007322.1:0-12338 GCA_018249875.1 Cecropterus toxeus | reverse complement strand
CTACCACCATAATTTTCTTATCCAACGACATGATAACAAACGTGTGCACTCGAAGGCGTACGTGATACAACTGTCCGATCCGGTCGTGTGTAGGGAGAATGGATTTGGCAGGCGGATTTGGTCCGCCGTACCAAATCCGGACGTGTGTTAGTACTTTAAAACTCAACATTTTCACAGAACAACTGTTTCTGGCGCTAGTAGCTCACACCTCCCGTATTTTAAGGGCTCCGTAGCCAAATGGCAAAAATCGGAACCCTTATATATTCGTCATGTCTGTCTGTCCGTACCACTTTATTCGGAAACTATGTAGACTACAGAGTTGAAACTTGGTACGTAAATGTATTTTGTAAACTGCTTTCCGAATTATTTACAAAAAAAAATAAGGGGGCTATACATGGAATGGAAATGAAACTCAAAGAAAAATTTCATCTACCTACACGTGTCTATGGAAATTTCTTCAAAAGTAAAATTAAGGTTTCTAAAACCATTTTTTCTCAAAGTCCATTGTTTGAGAGATAAGCACTTTCAAAGCAGTAAAATGTGTGCAAAAAAACTTTTAACTTAAGAGAGTGAAAAATCTAGGCAAAACAGGCAGTTGTAGATGTCAACGAAAATTGGTTCGAACAAGATGCGGTTGACAACTTTTGGAGACATAGCACTTTTTCAAAAACCGAGCAAACTAATTTTGTAATCATACAAACACTATGAAAAACAAACTTATGTTGGTGGTTGGAAAACTGAGCAACTTTATTTATTAGATATTTTTACAACAGAGCTATATTTTCCCTTGAAAATTTGATAGATAGGTTTTTTTGTTTTGTCTGCTGCTATTTAATGATAATGCTGCGGAACCCTTCACCTGCTAGTCCGACTCGCACTTGGCGATATTATTCCTTACTAGCTGAACTACCTGTGCTTCGCTAAGTGACAAAAAAATAGTTTTAGTTGCGTTGGAGGTACATGAAAGTGACCTTTCCGATAGAAAATTAAATGTTGAACTCGTATATGCCATCAATTTTGGTATTTTGTAACGTTAAATACCTAACCTAGATTAAAGCAAAATTTGTAAATCAGGCACGTGGTTCTTACGTGATTGACTAACACGCAGACAAACATTTTTATATATAAGTTTAGATATAGATATGAAATAAACCATAGGTTTCTAACAATAAATCTCATCAAACGATAATGACGAACGACTAATCTTGACGAACTTTTTTCGCAAATAAATTTCGTAGACTTAATTTATTGACCGTTATTTATGATGTAGCAAAAATATTACTTAAATATATTCTATGGTTCCTGGCGCAAATTTATAATCCGTCACTTTAGTAAACGTATTTAATTACGTTCATCTACCTACTACTACTAAACTACAATACGTACATAGGTATTAGTAAATACAAGACGATTTTCAAGGTTTAACAATGGCACAAATACAATATCCAATACTGGCTGAGTTTAAGAAAACTACCGTTGGTCTACACCAGCCCCGGGTCTAGTTCAAGCCGGGGCCTATGCCTCGGGCGGCAAATTCACACCTTTCAAACGAATGTGCAACTCATAATTGATTTAACTTTGACCATTGGGGCGGCATTTTTAAGTTTTGCCCCGCCTAAAAATAACTAAAGATCCGGTACACTATAGACTACCTCCCAATCCTTGCAATAATGTTTTCGGAGTCATGTTATTAGACTCTTCTTGTTCTTAGGGTGAACCAACTAACAAATGTTGGCAATCAGCTTATTAAAGTCATGATTTCAGTGCACTCCCTGATGTTACGCAGCCACGACTTGTTTCTCCTTCCGAGCTTTTCTTTCCTGCTTTGTCGCCTGAACGCTCATGTCGGATCAAAAGACCTAGACCTTCCGCCGTTTCACCGACTGTAAAAGTGTGCGCTCCTAGCCAAGTCGTTGCAGTACTTGAACGTTGGTCATGCTATTAGAATAAAAGTGCCATTTAGATACATACATTTTTGATTTTTTATCGGAAATAGCCAACGAGCATGCGATTTCGAAGGTGGCAGAACATTGTGGTTCAACTCAGGAGGCACTATTTTTGCCTAATAACAACTGTGTCAAACGCTTCTGTGTTCTGGTCTGAAGGTTGTGATAAGGGATACTTATCCAAGGCATTCCATCTTCGTCCTCAAGAGTATCAACGCATCTGTGCCAAACCTCAGGTAGACTGACTAGCTAGGACTGAATGCTCGTTTGCTACCTCCAAGTGTAATTGCCGGACATAATATTGACTGCAACTGGGACTAGGGTCCGGTCTGAATTCGCAAACAAGCGCGTTACTACAAGGACTTATTTGTACATTTCAAGTTATGTATGTTTTCAATTACTTAATGGACTCACGACATCATTTTGGAGATGACACCAAATGACCAGACTCGAACCACTCAGGATTGTACCACTTTAAAATCTCCTAACATAATATTGGTTGGTATAAATACACAACTACGAATATACGTCTTTAACCCATTAAAGAGGAAAATAGGGCAAGTGTGAAGTATTTAAAACACTGCCGCTTTTAAGACAAACAATCGAACTGGCACAATGTAAGAGGTCAATCCATTTAATCCGAACGCAGGGAAAATTTTCTGAGTGAAAGAATCCTTTCTTTCACTCCGAATATTTTCCCTGCATATGGAGGATACTGATATCCAATACAGAAACATTTTGACATTGAATTTTATTTAATGAGCCCCAGAGACATCATGTATCTACTATCAAAACGAAATCAAAATCGAACACAATTCGTGGAATAACAAAGCTATTTCATTGACGCACAGGGTTTGTTGATATTACAGTTTACCTAATGGATATTCGTTGTTCAAATCGAAGCTGTCTATGTAGCTAATCACGCAGATAGCGGGAATTTGTATGTACTAAGTCTCAGGCACTTTAAGACTACGTTCCACGTGTAAAGTAACCATAGCAACATTACCACACTACATTAAGTATATATTTCATTAATGTGTTAGGTATATTTATAAATTTCCTATAAGAATATGTTTTACATAACTCAGAGTCTCAGACCTTTCTTCCTAAAGTGGTATTAAGTTGAATTACCTAAAAATCTAAGTAGTAGAATTGTCAAAACAAGTGGATAAAATGTGAGAAAGTTCAATGTTATTTTAATGTTGAGGTAACAACGTCGTTTTGCTTGCAACATGATTTTGTTATGCGTTCGGTTCAGTCTCACACAGGTGCTATTTTTCGCAGAATACGTCATATAGAGCATCGCCAATGCAGTGTGGATATGCGGCAGGCGACGGCTGCGCGGCGTGAAATGCGCGCGCAAGCCGCCTCGCCGCCAATAACACGCCGCGGAACGCGCCGAACGCGCGCCTTCGCTATCGACGCAACTCGCATATACAGAAAACGTGCACAGTGCACACACCCGACAACCTCACTGAAATATTGTGACTTATATCGCTGTGTTAATCGGGTTCCAGTGTGAATATTTCATTTTAATCCGTGCCGGCATAATTCTGTTTCTTATTACCAAATCCAAGTTGCGCAGAACGTTCACATTATAGGTAAGTCCGTTGTTTATTCGGAATAAATCATTGTTACACATATTTTTTGTTTTAAATACTCCCAAATAATGTGAGAATTGTTAGATACACGTAGGTATACAATTCGTATAGTTGTTATTAATCTATATTATTGTGATATCGTCGCAACGTCCGCTAGAGCGGATTACGTACCATGTCGTATAAAACATTTTGAAATTAATATAAATTAACATAAATAAATAAGTACCTACTAATCTCCTAAGCACGATCAATAAATCATAGAAGGATTTTATCAATTTAAATTAATTTATTATATGGGCTAATGAAATCAATAATGGATTATCAATTATAAGTTACTATGAGTAATTATGTATATAATAATATTCTAATATATAAATCATTACTTATTTAGTCTCAAAAGCATACCAACTCTATTCTCGAACAATAACAAGCAATATAAAAAATTTAAGTCTTGGTAAGTGTTAATATCGTATCGATGTACCTGAAGACCTTATGTTTACGATTCTATAACAACATTCACGTGCCATTCTATAGCTGTTTATAGTTGTGTGTGAAGCAACACCGACATTCATAACTCAAACGAAATGTAGATATTGAAAAATCTAATTGTTTTTTCTCATGCAATATGCTAACCCAATCCTAACACTGTCCTATCCTTGACAATGCATAGGTTTAATATCTTGACACAAGTGCCTAACTGATAAACAGCTTAACAAACTTGAACACTATTACATTATCGTATTGAAGTATTTCTAATCTTGACTTAGGTAATTTCTGTTCAATGTTTTTTTTAATTTTTCCTTGTCTAAAACATGATCATTCCCTTCTGATTCCTCCGTTTTATAAAAGCCTAGATTGCAGAAAAGAAAGGCCATTACGTTTAAGGAAATGCCGTTACAGCGCCATCACTTTTTTACCCACAATATTCTAAAATATTTTCGTCAATAAAATAACTTATGTTACCGTACAAATCTTTCTGAATGATCGAAATGATTTAATCTAAGTGAAAACAATCTTCTCAAAACAAAAAAATAATCTTCTCATTGTAAGGAATAAAAATAAATAATCAGTAATAAATAATTAATCAACAATAGCTTAAATTTATGAATTTAGGCATAATGTTTTTTGTTCAAAATAATTTGTAACAACCAGTCCTTCCGCTTCAGGAAATGTTATTTATAATTTGAGATAAATTTTTAGTTTAAAATTAATTAAACGATAATAATTTCTGACTACGAGCCGACATCGGTATACCTATTCTCAAAAGACCGCCTGCTACACATCTTTGAGGAATCGAAAACTAGCCAATTACTTCAAATCGTCAATAGTAGACAACGGCTAGGATTTTTCAAAAAGTAAACGTGAATTGAGAAAAATTACTGATCATACGATAGAGAATTTGTTAGCAAACTAAATTCCCATTAGGCGAATAATTTAACAATTTTCTTACATAAGTGAATGTAACAGTGATATCCGTTATATAAGTGGTTCTTAACCAAAATGTTATGGCGCATACTCTTACACAGTTAAAAACAATAAAATTAATTGTCCCACAACAGGATAAAATGCATACAATCGGTTAATTATCAGAAACATATTCAAGTGATGGTACGTTTTAGTGCAACAAGTAATACGAGTATCGATTAACAGCTTACATTTTTAGCAAAAAACAAATATAAAGTACAATCAAACAATATTAGACCTTATTTATTATTAAGTGACCTCGACCTTATCGTCAGTATAAAAAACTGAAAAAGTACTAGGCATATAATTTTAGACTTTGGAGAATTTGGACGAGTTGAACGGTTTTAATATCATACATCTTTGGAGGGTGGTGGAAACCTTTGTGGTTCAATCTATTTCTGTCTTAAAAACAGTAGTGTTAAGTGCTGCTTACTTTTTATTTTAAAGGGTGTGTATGTATGTAAGGGTGTGTATGTATGTATGTAAATGAACGTAATTATTCGAGGCGTAGCAAGTTGATCCTGATGAATACCAACGCATCTGTTGCCAATCTCTGATAAGGACTCTGATTTTATCTGGGGTAGTATAGTTATTTAGCATCAGGTGGACTGTATGCTGTATGTATTTGTATTTGTATGCTCGTTTGCCACTTAAGTATACTTTCTTACTTACTTATTTAAAAAATATATCCATTTTATTAGAAAGCTTCACCAGAGAGTAACTATGATCAACACGGCATAATTTAAAATTATTCCAGTCTTACTTAACATTACAAAGGCAAAAGTTCGGGAGGATGAAGGTATACACGCTTTCTACTCTCCACTCGCCCCACACTTTCTCCTGTGTCGTGGGTGCCATGGGCACACCAAGAAGAATACACAAATACCCAGACTCAGAACAGAAATCTAAACTCATCATTCATATTTCTGCCTGGCCGGGAATCGAACCCGGGACCCACTGCACGTTAGACCGGTATGGTGACCGCTCCGCCACGCGGGTCGTCAATGTATATATGTTTGTACGCTTTTACGCATAAACTTCTGGTCAGATTTTGCTGTTTGGCACATAAATTTGTAAGTTTTGACTGTACGGAATAGCTAAAATGCAGAAAAGAGACACTGGTCCAATTTTAATAAAAACTAAAATATATAATTAAGTCAAATAAGCCCTTTAATCTAGCCTGAAACTAGTGTCTGACCGAACTGTCAGCTTCGGCCAAAAAAACGACTTTCGGCCAAACCTTCGACTTGGCCAAAATGGATGGATGGAAGTTTTGCCTGAAGACAAAGATTTCTAGCAAGTGAAATTGACCAAGAAAAATTGGTTACAAAATTTTCAAAGTAATTACAATTAGCTCCTGAAATTATTTATATATAGACCTCTGTATTTTGAATTACGCTGTCGAAGTTTTTTTCAACATTCTGCATTTATGCAAGTCTCAAACAGAGACTGTCGGAGCACGGCCGCTTACCAGGCATGATCAATTCGCCTAGCGGTTGTCTCCCTGTACAAATTGTTATAGGTATTGCTCACTTGTAGACAATTTGCGACTGATTTTCGTATGGTTTTTAAACATCTTTTGACTTCGGCCGAAAGTTGTGACGATTGATCGTTGTGGCCAATTCGGTTATAAAATAAAACCAGTAGTGTCGTCTCAACCTAAGGATCAAAAACCGCAAACTGGTGATAAATAACAAAGTAAAGCAAATTTTTTTCAACAAAATATAAATCATACATACACTAATATAGGAATAATTTAACACACTAGTTGCCAGTCAGTTATCGAAATTCGACCGTTTTTAACCTCACGTGAAACCTAAACTTGACATTTACTTAAGTGTCACAATCATACTCTCAATTTTAACAGATTATAGTTTATTTTTAATTACACAAATGATATTGGAATCTTTCTGGAATTATTGTATTGGAATTGGAAATGGATTGTATTATTATATTGGAATCAATCTCTTTAGCCATAAACAAAAGACTAATATTTATATGTGAACTTATGTGTGTTTATGTCAAATGCATGGTAGTGTGTGTAATGTTATTTTATTGATTTAATGTGTCTTTTATCAACATTAAAAAAATAACATTCTGCACTCCTTTTTCTATAGTAACTATAACTGTGCCAAATTTCATACTTGTCCGTCCACGTAATTTTCGTAAAAAGGGTTGCAATTTTTTTGCTTCACGTATAAATAGGTACAGCGGAGGATGTGATAAAACATCGCTGGCTATTGTCTGGAATGTCTGGCTTTCACTGTTTATCGCGCGCTGATCTGTCACCAGTGCCACATTGCTACAAACAAGCTGAATATAGGCAAAAACAAACGAACTGCCCTACATTTGTAATCTCCCGAATCGTAAATACGGAGAAATTGCTGTTTATTTTTCTCGCGTACCCAATATATCAAACTATAAATAAAATTGAAAACTTATCAATAAAAACAAGTACAAGTATAAAATCATCAATCTGCAATGAATTTATTGTTGTGGCTACAGAATATGGGAACGTACCCAAACCATATGTCATCAACATACCACGCCTGGTCATTGGAGGGGGGGAAGAGGGGTGAGCTTAACTTTTCTTCACGTAGCCAATATCCCTTAAAGGAAATCTCACGCATTTAACCGACTTCTTTTGGGCTATATCCTAATATGGCGCACAACTTTAACTTTCTGTTTGCAA
The DNA here is from genome assembly GCA_018249875.1 of Cecropterus toxeus. Classification (NCBI taxonomy): domain Eukaryota; kingdom Metazoa; phylum Arthropoda; class Insecta; order Lepidoptera; family Hesperiidae; genus Cecropterus; species Cecropterus toxeus. The sequence continues at coordinate 4,635 of DWNE01007322.1, read as the reverse complement.
AATATATTGAAAACCGTATTTATGAGTTCCAGCCATCAGCCTTTTGAGGTCCACTGCTGGACATAGGCCTCCCCTAAACGGTGCCACTCCAACCGGTCCTGTGCCTTCTGTATCTAACGGTTCCCCACTGTCTTCTTCAGGTCATCGGTCCACCTGGTCGGGAAGTGACCTTCGTTCCTTTTGCCTAAACATGGTCGCCACTCGAGGACTTTTCTTCCCCATCGGTTATCGGGCCTTCGCGCGATATGGTCGGCCCACTGCAACTTCAGCTTACTAGTTTTGAGAGCTATGTCGGCGAGCTTAGTACGTATACATTAAGTACGATTTCATCGTTGCGAATCATGTCTAGTAACGAAATTCCAAGCATAGCCCTCTCCATAGCACGCTGAGTGACCCTGAGCTTTCGAATGAGGCCTACAGTGAAGGACCACAAAGGAGTTATGAGTTACGACATGAATACTAGGGGGGAGAAAAGTTCTACGTATATTCTACGGATGGTTACCAAGAGAAGGGGAGTCGCAAGTTGGCAAAATTAGGTCACGTACCTAGTTTGGACACGTTCCTTATCGTAGATAGCTAAGTCATAGGGACATTTCTTATCTAGCAAAGAAGATTATAAATATTTTAATCTTATAATTATTTCAACAAATTATCAGGTGTTCAATATTATCTAGATAGACATTATAGATTAGTTAAAGGTACCTACCTACGAGAACGAACAAAAGCGCTACGCTGAGTAACAGGTATGCTACGCAGTTTCGCCGTAACGGACTGTTATCGAAATATCGATAACAATTGATTAAAAATTTGGTCATAGTATTCTTACAGTAATCTGTAACTATCGAACAGTTATCGCCGCGCTTTAACTTAACGGTGAACAATACCTATCGGTAATAATATGTCGTGGTCCTTATTATTAAAACTTCTAAATGCTTAAAAACTCATTATATAGGTACAAAATTAACATGAAAAATAGCTTCTAGTATATTTGAGGCATTATACTACATTTCATAAGCCATTCCTTTGTTATCTATGCAATTGCTTTAGGTAATTTAAATCCATAGATGCCTAAGAACTATCACAATATTAGATTAAAAAAGATTGATATTTGTAATTATAGTAGTAAATTAATACTCTTAATTATCACAAGTAAGCTTAATAAGAAGCGTTCTTTTTCGTATTCTTCTCATAAAACCCTATCATTTGATACCTGTATTATTCGTATGGGGTGCTTAAATATTAAATTGGTTGGCCGTCTTGGAGCGTCCGTCATATTGGATTTAGGATTGTTATTGTAGTAAATTGATTTCAGTCATCTAACCAAGCATTGTGTACAAGAAAAATATAATGCAAAATTTTAAATAATAAGTAGGTAGATGTTTAACTCAATAGTGTTTTTAATGCATAAATAATAAAAAATGTGCATTCCTTATCGACACACAATTTCACAAATAGTAATTAATTCTTTTTAGGCCTCCTATTTAACTTGGCAAATTCTCGCCTTGACAAAAAACTGTAATCATCACCGCCTCTAAATATCACATTAAACTGAACATACATTCGTAATGTGATAAAATGACAGCAATCACAATTGGAATAATCGTTCACAACCCAGCCGTAAAAATAGATAAACGTCACAGAGCACCGATCATAAAGACCAACCTTGCGTATCTACACCCCTTAATCCAGTCTTTCTCAAACTGGACGATAACGTCCCCGTGTAGGCACTTTCAATGGCAACGCATCCGTGGCGATATTAAGTAGGACTCTTATCTTATCTGGGCATATCCATGGGCAGCATTGACCACTTACCATCAAGTGGATTGCATTCTCATTTGCTATTGCTATACAAAAGTTTGAGAGCGTCTGCCTTAATCATATCTGTCAGCTGTAAAATTATACTGTACAATAAGGCCACAATAAAAAAGTTAAATGTCAACACCGTATTGTCGGCATAGTTAAATGTTCTGTTTATTTTATTCAACCACAAGGCCGCTGTTGCAATACGCACGTCGATAGTGCTGAAACCCTTATTCGTGAAAACCGTTATCAACGCCATTGTATATTACCTACCGATTAAATGATCTACTTGTATTTTTTACTGTATTAAAAGATTATGGTCTCCAATAAAATAAGGATGCCGTTGAATTAATAATCTAAACTATACTAGTATATAAAATGAGATGGTGTGTGTTTGTCTTTGTGTTGCTCAGTCACGCAAGAACCACTGGTTCAATTTACATGAAATTTTGCATGGATGTAGCTGATTTAACTGAAGTAACTAGTTTGATTTCTAATTTTCCGTTATTTAAAGATGGCGACTAATTATGTGACGTGACTTTTTCCTTTTGTTTCAGACTTTCGTATTTCTATTTTAAATAAAAAGAGAACGCTAAAAAATAGCAAAATTTTGATGGCATATACGAGGTTAACATTTAATTTTCTATCTTTATCTCTTTTCATGTAACTCCAACGGTTAGCGAGTAAAACCTTATTTTAAGCGACTTTTATGTTACGTAAAGAAGTACGGGTACTTCAACTTTATTAAAATGGTACTCACATTCGATAAGAAAGGAGTGGTACCTACAGATTTATTCAATAACGTATTGTAAAAACAGTAGCTGAAATCAATTAAAACGGCCTGATGGGTGTTGAACTATGTAAACTTACCGATATCTTAAGAATATCTATACTATATACTAATATCGTAAAGCAGTAGAGTTTGTTTGTTTGGTTCGAATAGTAAAAATAGTTTTGTGTTGAATAGTACATTTATTGACTAAGGCTGTGGCGTATATAACATATATTTTTTTGTTTTTTCTTATGTAGTAGCAGGTGAAACTGCGTGGCGCAGCTATTGTATTATATGAAAACAAGAACGTATGAGATTTTTTAACTTCGTAGCACAACTTAAGCGCTCGATTCGATATTTAAGTTACGTCAATTTTGATTCATTCAGTTTTTACTGCGACTACCGACTGCGTCTAAGGTAATGATTTTTGAGTGTATGTATATAGGTTTGGTATGTATATGTTTGTATGTATGTATCTATCTCAATTTTTTTGTCTTAGAGAGGCAATGAAGTAGGTTTTTTTACATTTATGTTTTTGATGGAATTATCATGACAATATGATCACTTTTATATTAAATACTATTTTGATACAAGCTCTTAAAGAGCCTTAAATTAAATAATTTGAAAAAAAACTACCCGACTGCCAATATTGGTTTTGGCAGTCTCATGTTTTATTTTCATAATAATTCCCTTCTTACACAAAATATAAATAGGGATTATTATCCGAACGAATTCCACCCGTTCACAATACTAAGCAGAATTGCTGATACACAAATGCATTATCGATGCCTATTACTGATAAACCTGAATCTGAAGATATTCTAGAATGTAGTAATGTCTGAAAATACCATTATGAGCATGATAGAGGATTTTTAGGATGTTCCAAAGCAATGTTTTTTTATCAGTCTGAAGTAGCAAACGAGCATGCAGTCCATCTGATGATAAGTGGTAACTACCGCCCATAGACATCTATAAGCAACTTCATATGGAACAGGAGTTCGTCCTGAAGTCATTCACAGATGCGTTGCTATTCCTGAGGACTAAGATTGTCGCCTCATATATAAGTGAGTCGGCAATCACACCCTTCTACCGGAACGCAAGAACTGCTTCACGCTAGAAATGTGTGTGGCGGTGGTACCACTCTCGTCGACATACCCGGTAAAGATGGAGCTAAAGATATTGTTTGAACGTAGTAATATCTGAAAATATTTTGATTACTAGGCAGTTTTTAAGCTATGTTAAATACTTTAAAGACTTTTGTACCTATACATCGAGATATTATTTGTGCAAGTGAGATCGCGGGGCGCAACGTAATTCATAAAATAGTACATTTATGCAAACACTAGTTAGTTATGGCCATTGTTCTATCAAGACTGGAAACATTCCAGCTTTCCATTTAAAACGTTACTGTTTGTTTACCTAATTGGTATTGATATTGTACGTTAACTATCGAAATACCTACACTTATTACGATATACTCGCATGAAGATAATTTTTTATATTGGCTTCTAATTCTACAGTTTCAGCCGCTAGTTTCTTTATTTAGAAGTCATTGGTTGTTAGGATTTTTGTTTGAAAAGGACTTAGCTGATAGTACGCTTTATTAGGTTAATTGCGCTAAGAAGGTATCAAGGAACATTTTTATTTCGCCCATTTAACGCATTATGACTTTCCTAGGATAAGATTTTGAAGTGCTAGTTCTACGTAAGTCGCCAAACCTATTCCTGCCCAATAATAACAGTTTTAGGCTCTACTGTGTTGTCTGAAGGGTCTTAACCGACGCGTTCCAACCTAGTCCTTAAGGGTAGCAACACATCTGTAGCTAACCTGAGGTGAGTCTGATATTATCTGAGCTTCATTATAAATCCCCATATAGGTTATAAAGATGTAGGTATATAAAAAGATTGATTATTAGAGGCAGTGACCACTTGCCATCTGATGGTCGTTTGCTTCTTCCATATCACTCGTTACTCGTCTCCACAAAGTTAATAATTCTTTTGTGGGTCAATGTATACGCTTCTATAATAAACTTCCTATAGAAATCAGAAATTTGTCAATTAGTA
>DWNE01007321.1:0-12340 GCA_018249875.1 Cecropterus toxeus | reverse complement strand
GCATCCCTATATCTTGCGCAACGTGAGTTGACATGACATTAGAGCATTACTCTGGCTGTCATTGTTTATTTTATTGTGCTGATCGAGTTTTACTTTCCACCAAAATATACTGTGATATAATAGTAATATAAAGTTCGTGTTATTGGGAACCTGTGCTTCTTATATATTAAAAATTAATTACCTACATCTTTACGTAAAGAAAAATATTGTGAGGAATCCTTCACACCATAAGACCTCTTCATTAAAAAAACTTTTCAAAGGTATGAGAAAACTACCAATTCGCACTTAGCCATGCCCAGCAGTGGTACAATAATGGGTTGGCGATGATGTTATCATTGCTGTAAAATGTATTAATTGTATTTAAAGACACTCGTTCAATGAATTTTGTTTTGTTAGAAGACAATCGCGACCGCAGTCGTGAAAATGACCGTGATCGCGACCGCGACAGGCAACGTGCACGCAACGACGACAGACGTGATCGTCGTCGTGAGTCTCCTGCTCGCACACGGCCTGACAAAGACAAGCCAGAAAGAGATAACCGATCGGACAGGCGATCGCCTCGAAGGGACGATAAATACAACAGGTAATTATTTTATGTACATTTCAAAACAAATATATTTTGCATTCGAAAAACACCATATGGACAAAAAAAATGATTCTTAATGTCTAATAGCCAAATTATTGTTTTTATTTAATCAATTCTTTTATTTTACTTTATTCTATCAGTATTGCCTTTTTCCAGTCAGTTTGCAGTGCATTGATTATTATGGTTATTATGTGCAATAATACCTTTATGCACTTACCATGGTTAGGGGTTACGTAAGAACGGGGTTTAAGAGGGTTATTTCTAAGCATAGGCGAAGAAAGAAAAATCTTCAAACAGATGAAGTTTGTTTTGCCGATAAATTTCATAGACTACCGAACCAGTTGGCTGACCTTTAATTATGTGTTGAACTTTACATACAAAACTAATGAAATTCAAAAATCTTCAGATCAGAAAAATGGGAGCGCAACCGCGGCTACGAGGGCACGTCACGGGACGGAAGACGTGGCCTCCTCGGCGACAGGCCGGACGAGAGATCACTTGACACCAACAACAAGGCAAGTAAACATATTGTTGTATCAACAATTTTCGACATGATTATATTTAATGTAATCAATTTATCGACATTAGATACTGTATACTCTTAATTCGCCATTTATACTTCGTTAACACAAGTTATTGTTGAACAACACATTTGGTGTCTCTTTGAAGTGACAGGTGGTAGGACCATTGTAGTTTGACCGGGGAAGTACCACTGCTACACCTATTTCTAGCGTGAACCAGTTCTTGCGTTTCGGTGGAAGGGTGTGGTTGCCGGCTCACTTTTATATGAGGCGCCTATCTCAGTCTTTCGGAGTGGCAACGCATTTGTGGTCGACTTCAGATAGAACCCTTGTTCTATATGAAGTTTCTTACATATCGTCCATGGGCGGCAGTAACCACTTACCATCAGGTGAGTTGCTTGCTCGTTTGCTACTTCATATTTATAAAAAAAAAGTGAGTTTGCATTAAGGCCAGCTATTTAATACGATATAACTTCTCCCCCTAAGGGCAATGCGCCTTCATAAAACGTGCATGTAGCACAAATTAAACAGCTGCAAAAAGTTGCATGTGTTTTCTTAATTTATATTGTTTTATGATATTATATTACCAAACCAATGGTTCACCTGATGATAGTAAGAGGCAGCTGTCGCCCGTAACATCTGCAATCAACTCTAGATATGATTAGTCTTAATGGAGATCAGCCATATATGAGTTGCTACACTTGAAGAATATGTTGGAATGGCTTGGATAAGTATGTCTCCCTCATCACACTTCAGACTACACCATAATTGCATATAAAGCGACGCAACGCTGAGAAAAGAAAAGTTATATACAATGTTCTTTGTTTTTTGTTTATTACACAAAATATTGTTACAGATGCCGGCCTTAATGGATCTAAAGCCTTTTGGTGGTGAAGCACCGCCAGGCTTCGTCAGAGCAACGGACACGCGCGACGCAGTTTCACCTAGGTACAACATCACTTACATCTTATATAAAGCGCATACCATGTTTTCGCGTAAATAATATAGAAAAACCGCCATTTTGGAATAGAATTTATATTGAACCATGTTTCTGTTTCATTGCTAATTTCAGATGATGTGTCCACCAATTTTATTTATGTAGAATAAATTAATATTTTGTAGCACAATAATATTATTAAAATGTTATTATTTCACAGATTTACCGAGCGTGATCGCCGTGACAGGGAAAAGGAGCGTGAACGCGACAGAGACAGACACAGCCGGCGTTCAGAAGAAAGACGGTAAGAAAAATGCGTCGTATATATATATATATATAACTATGTATTAGTACTAGCTATTCCCATAGGCTTTCATCTTTAACAAATCATCACTATTAATATTTTATCAAAATTTTGAACTAAGTATTGAAAATGACGAAAGTAAATCATATGTACATAGATTGCTACGATACGCTATCGACAAGTTAGTTTACATTCATTTAAACGGTATTTCAGATGCTCCCGGGATCAAGGCAGATCCGAACATCGTTCACGTTCGCGCGGTGCTCCGTCCAGTCATGGGACCAGGTAAATCACGGAAACATATACCTTACAATGAAAATCAATACTAAATATATCGCAAGACAAAACATGTATAGCTTTGTAGTTTTTTTCTGTCTTAAAATTATATATTAAAACTTGTATGTCAATGTAGATGAGAAGAAGTAAAAAGTCAAAATGGATTTGTGTTACACGTAAAAGTCACAATATTATAAGTAAACATACTTATTGCTTTAGAAACCTATGCTCTTGTTTCTTCAACACATATATAAATAACTCTTTCGTTTTTATAATTATCGCAAACAATGAGCCTTGAGTAAAATAGTGGTAATCATTTGTTTGAGCAAGCATTTACCAAAGTATTTTGTTATAAAATGTAAAAATACTTTTCAGCTCAAATGAGAGACGCGGTTCACCTTCTTCGGCAGATTACAGGCCATCTTCATACAAAGTGAATAAAAAACTTGAAGTAATGGAGAAAATGGGTAAATATATAAATTTATTTTTCAATATGTCTAAGTATAACAGGTATACTTAATTTCTTAACATAACTGTTGGTTGAAAATCTATAAATTTAACAAGAAAGCAATAATCCAAAAAATCTTAATATTAATGGAAAGTTTATGTATAAATACAGCAGCCAGTTATTGTATCGAAACTATTCCTTTGAACAATACCTTTGGGATTGTTATATAAATCATAAAATGTACTATTAAGTATTGTATTTTTTTAAACAATTTATTTTCACTGTATGGTATGTATTTTAGGTCTGCAGATCAAGACGCCAGACGGTTCAATGGCCACTGCCCAGCAGCTGCGCGCGGCGGCGCACGAGCCCACCGGCCTGCCCGCGTACTGCAACCCCGCTGCCAGCAACAGGATCCTTGACCAGGTACATTCATACTCCCATCCGCGCACTTTCACACACACGATTGCAAATACACACACGATTGCAAGTGCACACGCTAATGCATATTACTGCTTCCCACATTCATACACCCATCTGCGCACTTTCACACACACGATCGCAAATACACCCGCGAATGCATAAACGCTCTTTTGCATGAATAACTGCACAATTCAAAATTCATCAATTTTAAATTATAGATACAGTTTTATTATATTATTATTGTATTTTTTATACAATAATAATATAATAATAAAATGAGTGAAAACTTTGTGCTTTTGCTTCAGTGTGGTGAATGGAATTTTAATTACTTTAACTTCATTCTTTAAAAATATAAAAATAAAAACTATTAATTAATTTTTAAGATATGCCTGTTTTGTTTTGTTATTATTCATGCAAAGCGGCAATATACATGCATGCACACATATATAAATAAAAGTCATGTTTACCAATGTAGTAAATACCCTCACATATTTTCAACCCTTAGTTTGGCTTGCTGCAATTATGTGCAACTCCAAGGTTTATATTTTCCGGACTTAGGAATGATAACTGTAATTGAACATTCCAGTACTCTACACCCTGCTATCTATATCTATTCAATTAATATAATAATATATCAATTCAATTTATCATAAGAATAAACTCACATGCAACATTTGGTAATTTAGTTGTAACTTTTATACTTTGGAATAGATTTGAGAAAATAACTATTGATTGCGAAAAATATTTTAATTCATCAGTTAATTGTAGCTTTTATATACCACAGCCTAAACAATTTTCCTTTCATAGGTACAGAAGCGGAAGTTACTCTGGTCGAATAAGAACAAATCTGAGGCAGAGGAGGCAGCTAAGTGGAGTGGAACCAAATTCGCGCAGGACACTGACGGCAAACAGGTGTCGAAGTTCATGCGACTGATGGGGATCAAGGAACCAGGTATTGTAAATTTACTGTTAATTTTCTTGCACACTATAAACTTGCATTATTTATTTAATTTATGACATTTAAATTTGACCTCGATAAATGTGCGGGTTTCAAATCAAGCAATTCAGCTTTTAGAGTGAAGCTAAGAGCGGCAAAATTGATGTCCGTTTTTTTCCGGTATCATATATTTATTCCAATAAAATGTATTATAATCTTTATTTTATCGGCTACCTATTCTTATGAGGTCGGCAGATTCAACAACCGTTTCTGTCCCTATATGAATATCGTAAATGTATATAGTTAATTTGTTGTTTCTTTTTATGTGCAGCTGCAGTCAAGCCGGAACCAACCAGCGCAACGGCAGACCCAAACAAGAAACAAGAAGAGCTGTTCCAAGCGATGCAGGCGCAGTACGAAGTCGCGCGTGCAACCACACACACTATGCGCGGTGTGGGTCTCGGCTTCCAACGGGGACCCTTTTAGGACACTCAGAATTCGAGTATATATTTTAGAGTCGCTCCGATCTGCGACTGTGATGACTTATTGTGGCTCTAAGATCCAAGTGAAGTTTAGCACTTTTACTGCGTACCAAATGTGTGTAAATTAACAAGTTTTTCTGGTTAGTGTAAAAACCCTGGTGTTCAGTAAAAAGTAGAAGAATGTCTTTCGGACTTTTCAATATTATATATTATTAAAAACATCGAAATTGTAGACTTGCTTTCTTCCGTGATACCGACGAATGGAAATTAGATAATATATGTAGAATAGAATAAAGTATATATGTCAGTGTATACAAGACTATGTTCAGTGTATATATATTATGTATCCGTTCAGCACAATATGCGAAAACCAAAATTCATTGTGACACTAATGCAATACTATAATGCAACGCAAGATGGAAAAAAAAAGATTTAATAAGATTTTTTAGGATTTCGTCGTTTGCTAAGACTCCGCTGTCCATCTGGCCGTCTGTCTGTCACTTGGCTGTATCTTATGAACAGTGATAGGTAGACGTTTGAAATATTCACGGAATATGAAGTTATCTATTCACTTTTAAAATAGTTAATAGTTAAATTAAAATAAAATTAATATTTAAGGAGGCTCCCATACAACAAACTGATTTTTTTACCGATTTTATAGATAACGGTACGATACCCTTAGAGTGCGAGTTCAACTTGAATACATACAAATTCAATACATACAAATGTAACATCAATTTATTTAGTTTTCGTTGTCTATATAGTATTGCATTAGACTTGTTCGATATTTATAAATATATAACTCAAAGGACTATAATACAATTATTTTTGTAGTGAATAGTGATATACTCTATATGTAAAAGGTTGTATTTATTTCTGACATGTATGTATTTAAGTGCATTAGGCGTTATGTCTCATTGTATTTACCTATTTTTAAATATAAACAGGAATTTAATTCACTAATAATATTTTATAGACGTATCTAATTAATTCCTTTTTCTGCCAGAAACCTGATTATTATTACCTACAAGATTTGTATTATTTTACACAAGATTTTATTTACACTATGTAAAGATTTACTTTAAGAAAAAATGACTGGTGAAGTCAATTAAGTTTATCTCCTGCTTATTTTGTGATAATTCACTGAAATTTAAAACAAAATAGATGTCATTAAACAATACTTAGGTATTTACTGATAATATTCTTAATATATAATTGATTGTTTCCCGACACCATTAAATCTATATTTTTAAAATTTTCCTGTGATATGACATTACAATCGATGTTACATAAAATAACAACTATTGCAGCAATTTGTACATTGCAGTAAATTGGACATTCTCAGTTACATTTAGGATTCCCAACTGTTGTGTCCATAAAAAATAGTATTTTGCAAAGATTTTTGCAGAGACCCTGTTCCTAAACGTTACGTAACACTGAAATGACCTTTATTTCGTCACATACTTGTTCAAACCCCCCTCCCTTCCTCCGTAACGCATCGTGACTTTTTACAAGCTTAGTCTCCCAAATTGCGTTCCGTTATATTTGTAGTAAAAGTAACCCAATTTTCTTCATATTCATTTTCACTAAACATCTCTGGTAGATTTCAATTTTAGAGTTAAGACTCTGAGCTTTGTGTGATATGTTAATTATATTATGCATTCTATTAATGAATGTATGAATATTGGCAGTATATACTGTGTTTTATTATTTCCTAGTAGTTATAGTAATTTCTTGTTCAATTGTTTGTTTGTGTTGTTTAAATGTAGCCAACGCAGTGCATACTACTAATATTCTAGACTACTTTAGAAATAAAAACATTATTATTGACTGTGGCGTTTCTTTTTAACACCCATAAGTTCTAAAATTATATTAGAATTCATCATATCTTTTAAAAATAATTTTGTGTTTGATAAGTATTAGTAAAATTATCTATAGCATCCCTATTTGACTGTGTCGATCACAGCGATCAGACTTGTTCTAAAATCCAAGCCATATTCAGTAAAATAGTATAGTTCCTTGAAGTTTTATACAAATATTAGGTATTTTTTGGTGTTTATTAGATAACAAAAGATGAACATTAAAAATGTAAAACTATATATACATATAGGTAGATTATAATAATAGTTGATGACCCACGTGGCCGAGCGGTCACCCATAGAGTAACTTATATATAGGGTATGGTCACCATACCGGTCTGACGCGCAGTGGGTCCCGGGGTTCGATTCCCGGCCACACAGAAATATGAATGACGAGTTTAGATTTCTGTTCTGGGTCTGGGTATTTGTGAATTCGTCTTTGTGTGTCCATAGTACCCACGACAGAGGAGAAAATCCTAGTGTGGGGCTATGAGTGTAGAAAGCGTGTATAATAATTATATGCCATGTCACCTTTTTTAAAGGCGACAACAAATGCCAGAATTCGTGGAGTATGTACACATTGCAATGTAATTCACCAACCGTTTCTATATCAAGCTGTTTTTGATTTGGTTTGAAAAACTAAAAGCTAGTCATATTAAATTTTATTAAATGAATGAAACATGACAATAGGGTTGGTATATTAGTATTTATCTATGGGGTTGGTTTTCGTGTTTTATAAAGTCAGCATGGAGGACATCATTTTTAGCTTTTTGTGTAATAGTACAAAAACAATTAATATTTACAACCCATCATTCACCTTTTATTAATTTATATTGATATTTATGTAGATTGATAGGGCCAAGTCATATATTAGTATTTGTCTATGGGGCCAAGTATTGAAACATAAATATAGCAGTTTATTAATTTGATATGAGCGTAATAGCCACTAGATATTAGACTATTTTAAACGAAGAACAAATTAAGAAAACAGTCTGAAAATGTGCAAGGTGTAAACCTTCGATCGAATATGTACATATTTGATCGAAGGTGAAAACTGAATCATATATATAAGTTACTCTATGAACTGAATAATGTAACATTGAACGCGGATTGCCGTTCAGTTTGTATAGGTGAATATTTAAAAATGGTAACACAGGGCACAGGGCGTCAAACGTCAATTTCTTGTTTGTCAAATAGCAAATAGCAATGCAATTGTGGGATTCACCGATAGTTCAGTTTTAATCAATTTTGCATTTATTGAATTTTCATTGGATAGATAAAGATATCATTGATTAGCATAATGAGTATATATGTGGAGATACTGTGTTGACTATTTGAAGTGCTGATCTGCTCGTGAAGTGAATATTTTTATAAAGTAACTATTTATTTCGTCGTCGGAAAATTAGCGGCTGCATTTTCGGTTTTCATCGGGAACAATGGAGGAAGTCGAAGCGATGGAATCATGTCCTAACTGGTGAGTGCGTTGCCGCGTGAAGGTTCTATCTGTTGTCAATATTTACCCTATTTATACCTTAATACGCTCTTGAGCTATTTTTAGATAAATAGAACGAATTGTACATGTGTTTAGCGCAGTTTCTCACCCGGTTGTTTACCTCTTCGTGTAATAATTTATATTCCGCATTCGAAATCTATATCGCTATAGACTTGTAACATATATTTTTGTCTCTTGCAAAAAAAAAAATACAACCTACCTTCTTGTTATGAAAATATGAACGATTGATTTGAAACAATTAAAAAACGACACTTTAAATTTATAGCATTGTCAGATAATAACTATTACCTTGTATGCATTTATTATGACCTATACCTATACTGTGCCAAGTTGTATTAGAATTATGCAACCAAATGAATGGACTTGATACATTGTCACATCTGTAACTATAATAGTATTTAGCGGGAAGAACAAATTTGAGCTTATTCTGAAATCATGATTATTTTCTTTCAAAATAAATGTATGTATGCCCCACTCCTGCGATTGTGTAACAAGTTACATGGCTACTGCGAGTATACCATGCCTGCATTAAGTATATAATATACAGCAATTACAGTATCGAATAAAGAAGTATATAATTTTGTACATATGTATGTATGGATCTAATGACATATGTGTTAACAAAACTTGTAGTTAGAAATGCAATATTATTACTATACATTATTACATGTATCAATAATGCCTTTACTATAGGGCTTATAACGATATTCAAGCAAAAAGTGACAAAATGGTTATATTATATTTAAGTATATTATATTTATATTTAAGTAGAGTTGTTCTTTAATTTTCTGTTAATATCCTGCATCAAGTGTTTTGTTTATTTCTACACATACATATACTATATAGGGATAGACAATGACAACATATAACTACGTATAAATGAACAAGATATAGCAACCTATATCCTGTACTTCTTTGATCACTAAAAAAACAACAAACAATTCTTATATTTTTGTAATATCACAACTGTGAACCACAAAAATAAGTCAAAATAGATTATTTTCATTGTGGATTACTTTTTGCTTGACTTGACTTGATGTTGTATATAACCTGATAGCCTGGAGTCAATGGGCATTTCAGTATTTCAAGTGTGTTTTATCAATATTTGACTTATATTAGTAATTGATCTAGTAATTTAGTTAATGTATTTATGAAATGTTTATTGCACTATCCAGCTATGCTTATAACATAATATGTAATACCATTTTATAAAGAGGGCTATAAATGTATGAATCAGACTACCAAACTCAGCGTACATGTCTGTCGGACTCTGGATGTCCAGGTTACAATATGTTCATATGCTTTATGTGACAATGTATTATTTTTTCTGCTCTTACCCATGTCCAGAACATACAATTTCTGTAGATGTATATAGAGCTGTATTCCAAGTGATGAAACATTCACTTATATTTTATTTTCTGTTTCTTGCCAAGTAATAAATTAGTAAATACTTTATTAAGTTATATATATTATACTTGTTGTATTGAGTATAATGACTTATCAAACTATTTTCTTTAAACATGGGAGAAAATTGGACTATAACCATTGCATAATGCTAGTGCCACCTGTCCCAAACAGACACTTGCTTTATTTAAGTTTTATTATGCATCTTTCCTCAAAATAAAATAATTTATTTTGTGTTAATGCAGAAGAAGGGAAGAGATTCATGCCAGCTCTCTCTGGACACTCTGAGCATGAGCCTCGCTCAGTCATGTCTCTTATGAGGTGTACACAATGCACATATGGCATCTTAAGCCATAATGACCAGATTTAGAATACGTTGAATCCTACCTCCCTGTCTCTGCATCATCAGTCTCTGAAGCATCATTGCTTCTCAGAAGGATTACACTGCCTACAATGACCAGTTATCTCTTACCAAGCATGTACAAAATATCAATCAAGTTTTTAATAAGAAGAAAATTTCGAATTTAATATTTGATAATTAATGAATGGCCTATTGTTTTTGCATTTCAGTAATCGGGAGATCCCGGCAGTAAATTTTATGGTCCACACCGCCCACTGTGCCCGCAACATCAAGATATGTACTGTGTGCAAGGAACCAGTGCCACAGAATGAGCTTGATGAACACCATGCCAAGCTTCATAAGCTATGTAAGTTTTATGGGAGTTCATGTACTTATGAGGCACTCGTCATAGCCTTCAGAGATAGAAATGAATCTGTGATTAACTTCAGATAGAATCCTTGTTCTATTTAGAGTTAGTTAAAGATAGCAGACAGCAGTAACATTTTACCTTCAGATTTAAAAGATGGTCGAACTAGTATAGTCCTATCAGGGAGGTACTATTGGAGTAGAATTTGGGTGTGGATGTTGGTTGTCTTGCATATGAGACAACCATCTTAATCCTCAGAGATGACAACAAATCGTAATCGACTTCAGGTAGAACCTATATATATCAGGTATATATCAGGTATAACTATAATATTGTTTAATGTTCGAGTATTAATGAATTCAATAGGAGCTGGATATTTTATTTCATTTAGTTTAATCCGACCACAACCCGCGTGGCAGAGCGGTCACCATACCGGTCTGACGCGTAATGGGTCCCGGGTTCGATTTCCGGCCAAAAATATGAATGATGAGTTTAGATTTCTGTTCTGGTGTTTGGTGTTTGTATACTCGTCTTTGTGTGTCCATGGCAACCACGACATAGGAGAAAATCCTAGTGTGGGGCTATGAGTGTCGAAAGTGTGTGTGTGTAATTTTTTTTGTTCATTTTAGTGCCATGCAAGAAGTGTAGTGAATTAGTGCGCGGTACGGACATGGAGGATCACATCCGCGACTCCTGCGCTTTCACCATGCAGTCCTGCCGGTAAACATTTTGCAAAATTGTAATTCTTACTATTTTAGACAGTTGCTTATTGTGGTAGGGTGTAATGGTATTGCAACTACTGAGCGTCCATTACAAGGAATATCTCTTTATTATAGCTCGGTATCAGCAATACAGGTAATGAAATAAAGATGAAATATTGTGATACATAGAAAAAATATTACTAACTAACTGTACAAAAAACTGATTATGGAAAAAAGTATAATAAATATGAATAACTTAACATTATTCCATATTAGCCAAGGAAACCATGAACCCACCATTCATATTTTAGTTTGGCAACAAAGTAAGGAATTTATCAATCTCATTATAATTTAATAAATAATTATATCAATAATACTTCATCAATTCGCTGCTTAAGTAGAATAATAACAACATAAAACCCTAAGTTTACAGGAGAGCCGGGTAACGAAATTACAAAATCTGTTTTATTTTAATAACAATAAAGTTAATGTAGTTATAAATAAGGGTCATAAACCATAGTGTAGGTAGACCAACTGCTCAAGCCTAAATTAATATAATAGGGATAAAACTGTATCTTTAACATCAGTCCACTGCTGGACATAGGCCTCTTCCAAGACGCGTCACTGAGCCCGATCTTCAGCTCTCCTCATCCAGTTACTACCCGCCGCCCGGCGCAGATCGTCAAGCTACCGAGCAGGGGGGCGTCCCACGCTTCGTTTACCCAAACGGGGTCTGCAATCTAAGCTTTAACCTAAACTGTTAAATTTTGAATTGTACAATTGTTATTGCGAACTTGGACGTGCTCATTTTAATAATAATGTTTCGTTCCGCAGTTTCTGCTCGCTGGAGCTGCGTCGCCGCGAGGTCCCGCAGCACGAGCGCTACTGCGGCGCGCGCACGGAGCGCTGCGCCGACTGCGGCGAGTACGTCATGCTGCGCTACCGCCAGCTGCACCTCGACTCCAACCACGGCTTCCTGAGGCTCAATGAGGGTATGTACCTGTTTTTTTTTATAATTATGAAGTAGCAAACGAGCAAGCAGCCCACCTGATGGTAAGTGCTTACTGCCGCCCATGGACTTTTGTAAGCAACTTCATACAAAGCAGGGTTCTATATGAAGTCTATCACAGATGCGTTGCTACTCCCGAGGACTGAGATGTTCGCTTCATATCAAAGTGAGCCGGCAACCACACCCTTCCACCGAAACGCAAGAACTGCTTCACGCTAGAAATAGGTGTGGCG
>DWNE01007320.1:0-12340 GCA_018249875.1 Cecropterus toxeus | reverse complement strand
CTCCGTTGTGTCATAATACAACGTTAATTAAAATGCACGCTTTAATAATTAATTAATAATTCACTTGCGAATTTTAAAAATAATTTTCAATTTCACATATTCGTGTATTTCTAGCCCTCTACATTTTACGCAAAATTTGTCAACTTTAATCATTACATTAATTGAATTCCACGCTTCAATAATTCATCTTCGATATGTCTGAGCATAATTGTCTGTTTAATGTTTAATACGAATTTAAATTAAATATTACTATATTTTTCTCCCTCTACTATTTTATCAAAAAGGATCAACTTTCATAATACGGCATAAATTAAATTCCACGCTTTAACAATTCATATGCGCGTAACTGAAATATTCACCCCCATCATATCATATTAGCATTCAGAGAGCAAAACCTAAGTCCTATAGTACGTGAATGAAGCTATGAATTTTTCATGATTTTACCTAGTTTAGAGTAGCAGATTGCTAAGTGCTATATTGGATAAGTTTTATTCAATTCGTCAAGACGTATTTCAAGCAAATAACAGTTTCTTTGGTTAGCTTAAGTTTTATACAGAAGAGAACCGAACTTAAAAAAATGTTAATAGGCTCAATTTATCTCATTTTCCGTCTGTTTGTCACCAGGTCGTATCTCACGAACCGTAATAGCTGGACAGTTGATTTTTTAACAGATGATGTATTTCTGTTGCGGCTATAACAACAAATATATATTAAAAACAGTAAAAAATAAATGTTTAAGGAGGGCTCTCGTACAACAAACATTTTTTGCCGTTATTTGTAACGTTATTCGACACGGTCACATCACACCGTTCAGACCAGAACACAGCAATGCATAATGCTGCTGGTATTAGAGGAAAATAGGTGTGGTGGGGGTGATTAGAAAGTTGAATCACAAGTTCTACCATCTTTGAGTGTTTTACAGAACTTGAGAACAAAACAGGCGTAGCAGTGGTCCTACAATCAGACCAAGATTTCTACCTTCATTTGAATTTTCTCGTATTGTTCCCAGTAAAACCCCCAAGTGGCTCTAACACAAGAGCGAGTAATTTAGTTTGCCCAACAAATCCAGTGGCTCTCAAACTACGCCTACGTATCTCTAACTCGAGTGTTTACCCAATACACTTGAAGAACCTTAACTTGTTACCAAACTAATGTTTATTGAGCTATTGAACGTGATTGATTTTACGGCACGGCTTTACGTAAATTTCTGCGCCATTGTTCTCACTATGGGATCAGTCTGCATGGGAACCCATCGTTAGTCGCTTGTCGGCACCACTGCCACTTATGTCTGCATCATAACAGTTTTAGACACCGCTCTACTACGATTTGATGGGAATGTTAACGTTATGTACTTAGAAGAAACCTTTCGACTATATTTACTTCTTACCTTTTTATCTATAACCGCATTTATGATTGACTTCATGTAGATTTTGAATAGGATGAAACAGGTACAAGTGGTACAATTAGGGTGAACCAACTTCTATTTGACGACCCGCGTGGCCGAGCGGTTACAACACCGATCTAACGCGCAGCGGGTCCCGTGTTCGATTCCCGGCCAGACAGGCATTTGAATGATGAATTTAGATTTCTATTCTGGGTCTGGGTGTTTGTGTATTCGTGTTTGTGTGTCCATGGGACTCACGACACAGGGGAAAATCCTAGTGTGGGGCTATGAGTGTAGAAAACGTCTTAAGCGTCTCTTTATTTAATTTATGAATTACAAAATATTCAACACAAATGTCAGAATTATGAAATTGCATCAAGTAGGATCCATGGACACTAACAACTTATTATCAAACTGCATCCAGGCACACAGCGTACATGTGAGGTGAACATTTTACTCCTTGGTATTAGCAACGCATCCGTGATCGACTTCAGGTAGAACCCCTGTTCTTACTACAATTCGATGAAAAAGCATCAATTAGATAAAAGATCAAATCAGTTTAATACCAAAGTAAAACCATATCACACATCGCATTATTACGTAAAACATTTGACGTTAATTATATGAATCAGATGTTATTAACATTCGCTTAATGATGTGTTATTGATATTCTATAACTGTTTTGATGAGGCATTGTGACGGATATAAAATATTAAATGTATGGATCAAATAGTGCCAGTAACTATAATTTTATTATATTTTGTTTCGTTATAATGACATATAATATAGACAAGTCTTTCTAAGAAATTTTATAGTCAAAACAGCCTAAAGCCTTCCTCGATAAATTTACTATTCAACACAAAAATATTTTTTCAATTCGAACCAGTAGTTCCTGAGATAAGCGCGTTCAATCAAACTCTACTATGTTTATAATATTATTTAAAAAAAAAAAATCAAAAAGTATATATACACGACCAAATTGACAAAGCTCTTCTCCCCCTGCTCCTTCTTTGAAGTCAGTTAATTAAAATTGTAGTTTAAAATTTTGCCCTCTTAATCGGAGCCAAGGTTCGAATTTCAGGCATACACCTCATATGTATTGAAGTTATGTGCATAAGAAATATTTTCAAGCCGTCGTATTTTTTTGCTTCTATCATTTTAAATTTACTTTAACGGCTTTTATGACTTTTGGTCAAAATAGTCACAACATAAAAGTCAAATAATATCTTTTTTTTAATAAGTTGCCATCCCTTTGCCCTATTTCCACGCGTCATTTTTAATAATCATACAACCTATTTCACTCTACATACAGAAACTATTTTAATCATATGTTATATGTTACAATCCGTAAAGCCATTTAGGCTGTAGGAAAGAAATATACATGCAACAACGACACAAATGCTTGAACAACAAACCCTTCTTCTGAAAGTACAGTAAAAAGGTTCTCGGGGAGACGACTAATCCGCATTAGGCCAATACGATGGTCTATAGCCTAACCCCTCATTGTGAAAGGAAACTAATACCCAGCAAAGCCAAACGTGTTGACGACAGACTCGTTTCTAAGTGCCCCTGTAGACCTACGCAAAATAAAGATATTTCATTTCATTTCATTTCAAAAACTGGTTTCAAAGAAAACGAAACAAGATAATTACAAAGTTTTCACATCTGAAATGAAATCCATTTTTACAGCTTCCCAAGATTTTACTCTTTGATATTAAGCCCGTATTGGCTAGGGATTAACTTGTTTTACGGTGGGATAATATTTTCTACCATAAAACTAAAATATAAAGTGAGTAATGAAACTGGTCTATAATTTTTATATCTATGTACCCACTGGAAAACAATAGGGTACTTAAAATTTATTGCAATGTAACAAAAGAGGGAATAATGAAATTTTACTCCTACTAATCTGAATAAGTAATTTATTTTCTTTAGAATAAATATAATTTTATGTCCATTAAAGAAATTTTACCCGACTGTATCACAAGGAGGGTAATTTTTTCGATAGTATGTATGTATGTACTTTTACACGCGCTAAAGCCGAAACGGATTGAGGGATTGTGTCATACGACATGTCTCTAGACTCGTCGTAGTTTGCAGAGTGACATAGGCTATATAATTTTAAAATGCCGCCTCCAAATAGGATTTTTTATTATCGCGTCAATATGGATTTCAAATGAAAGCTAGTGAATAGACTAATCTAAAAATACATATATAGTACTTTTCCTTGACAATTTTGTCGAAAATTCATATAAAGCGTAGTAAATAAGATATATCGTTAAGAACAACAAACAGTTTTACTAAGTCGTTTTTTTTTGTTTTACTAATTTTAACATACTACTAGTTTTATAAGCCGTTGTACATGTTGTACACAAATGGGCACTAAAAGATAACACGTCGTCTTCCAAAAAGTATATATCGCACGAAGTAACTCTCAGTTTAATTTAACGAACTGGTTGCATTTTTCAAGCAATGTTTTTCTTTTGTTCTCTTGGAAAGTTTTAAGCTTCGCTGGGAAGTTTAGGCCATTTATAGCGGACTGTTCTGCTTCGTAACTCTTGTGAATTTACTCGTTGCGGGTGCTCCATTTCGTGCTACAAAACATTTATTTTGTCGTTGCTTCGTATGTCCTATCAATCCTTAGACTATCAGTCTTCTTTAAAAAATGTCTTTATTAATTGATATGAAATGTGTATAGGCGCACGTTAACCTGATTTTTGGCGTAAACATACATAGTACATATGTTCGAAAAACAGTACTCTCCTTCTGACGCAGTCAGAGCAAGAGAAATTCTTATCAAAAACATGAAGATGAACAACGATAATAATTAAAATATTAAGTACCTTTTGATTCATTTCGAAAATTAAATTTTTAACTGCCTTTAATACGACACTATCGCTAATTTAAAATGGTAATTAACCAGTACCCAAACATTTTTTAAATTTCGATTAAAATTTTGTACTAAAAAATGTTCGACTTCCTAAACTACCCAACTAAAGTGAATAAGCGTGAAATAGAGAGCATTTTAAAAATGCACCGAGCTCGTTAAATGAAGCGACTACAGTGACCGCTGGGAGACAGTGCTAAATGCAGTCATGAGAACCTTGAAAGCAATATTAAAGTTTCTCAAAATAACAAGGTAAAAACCGACTTAACAGTGAAATTGTTTCAAAAAATATATGAGGAGTTTATATGAACATATTTCTATAAATTTCTTAAAATTTATTAACAGTTTATATCTGGATTTAATATATTTAATTTTCCGAAATAACTACCTACTTTATAACGTTTAGCTATTATATTTTTCAACCAGTTTTTAAACAAGAGAGTGTTTAATGCGGCAATGTTTATTAGTTTTTAAATAAAGGTGATATTAACAAACCTTGAGTACAATTTAAAAATTCAGTAAACATTAAAAACTTAAGGCAAAGTTAAGTCATTGAGTATTATCAATAATATAATACTTTAATGTAAGTAGTGTAAAAAATAAGACAGCGTATAATCCTTTTTAACTTTATAAACAAAAATAAACGAAAGAAATCTCGAGTATCACTTTAAAAATTCACCGAGTCTGTTAAATGAAACGCCGAGCCAGAATGTAAACATGATTAAAGTTTCCCTGGGTCCCGACGAGAAAACTTTACAGGTTACAGGAAACGGACCCAAAAATTTTTTGGGACTGTTCATGTTTCAACAGTACAGCTGAGTATAGAAAAAACAAAAACTGTTTTTTTTTTAATAAATGTTCAAGTAAATTTCAAATATTTTTGATGTGAAAAATGCTAAAGTGACAGGAAAATATTGGATAACTCTAATTTGTGTTTGAAACGGGACTATGTACAATCGCTGTTATTTCCTAAACAAAGATGAACTAACGATATGTTGAGTGCAATTCAAAAATGCAATGCGAACCCGTGAAATTAAACGCCGAGCCAGAATGTAAACATGATTAAAGTCCCTCTGAGACGACTGAGAACCGAGGACACGTTACAGGTTACATGAATCGGAACGGAATTGCTTGGGGTTTCTCATGCTTCAATAGATTAGTTAAATACAGGAAAAGAATTCGATTTATAAAATGTATATAAATATATATTCTTGTAATGTAAATTGAAAGTTTTTTTTTTGTAGAATTACAAAATACAAAATACAAAATTTGAACGAATATTGTGTATAATCCGATTCAATTTCTAAACAAAAGTGAGCATAATAAATCTTGAGCACACTTTAAAATGCACTCAGGCGGTTAAATGAAACTCCGAGCCAGAATGTAAACATAATTAAAATTCCCCTGAGTCGCGGTACGGAAACGGAACAGGTTGGAGGGAACAGACCGAAATTATTGGGGACATCTCACGTTTCAACAGTACAGTTGAGTAGTTGACCTACTAGAAAAAAAAGCGTTTATTAATATTCACGTTCACGTAAATTCAAATAATTTATAAATGCCAGAAATGCTAAACTGATTGTAAAATATCTGTTACTTCAAATTACATTTGAAAGAAGATTGTGTAAAATCCGTTTTAATTTCTAAACAAAAGTGAACAAAAGGAATCTTGAGTACACTTTAAAAATGCACCGAGCCCGTTAAATGAAACGCCGAGCCAGCATGTAAACATAATTAAAGTTCCTCTGAGTCGCGGTAAGGAAACGTTATAGGTTGGATGAAACGGACCGGAAATGCTTGGGATTTTTCTACATGTTAAAATGTTATACGGAAAAATGCAAGGAAGCTGAGTGCCGTTTGAATTGTATTAACAAACTTTTGTAAAACAACAATTGAACGTACGAAAATTATATTTCCTAAATATGGTTAATATAACTTACGGTTTAGTCCTCTTTGTGGTGAAATGTGTTGGCACTGCCACTAAGTTATGAGACAATTTATCATAGTTCTCAACGTTAGTTAACGCATCTGTGATTAATTTTAAGTGGAACATGCAATGTATTAAGTCTGCTATTATTGTCCCCGTAGTTTGGGGACCAGAATAGCTACGATATTCCGTCTTTTGTAACAAGGAACTAAAACAGGTAGATCTAACGAGGTGCTATAGAGGCAACGTAAAAAGGAGGTTTCTGGGGCGGCCAGTGGTATGTGTAAGAGCTTTCAGCCAAATACCCCGTGAAGAACGGCATTATGTTTGACAGTAGGAACGTAATTACTGTCCCTGGCCGTGGCCGACAGTGGGCAACGCGTTCAAAAGACACCGGATGCGGTTCGTTGAAGATCCTGGGGTCCTCCAAGTAGAGCCGTGGAAAACCCAGTTTGGCTAAAATCCCACAAATCCCATTGTCTACTTCATGGTGGTACCTTCTGAAGACAACCTCCCCGTCTCAAAGACAAGTCCTGCTATTATAAGAAAAAACATGAAAACGATAAAACAGCTTCAGTGATAACACAAAGAGCTCTGGTTCCAATACGTACAAATATATATATTCCCTCAATAAGTCCAATAAAAAATAATATACTATATTCAAAAAATATACTGATTACAGCTAACTTATTTATTAGACTCGAACAAACACTAGATTTATGAAATAAGTAATATTCTACGATAATAAATACAATTTCGGCACTGTATAATTGATTGGTATTATCCTGATTCATTTATGTAGATAATATAATAACCTGTTTCATATCGTAAATTGTAATTAACTACAAGAATTAAAGTAACAAAAAAAATAGATTGGCATGCTTTTATAAAACATTACACCTACGAAATATATATGTTACAATTATTTAATATTCTAAATGGAATTTTCATAACGTGAAAATATTCGCCTATATGAATTTATTTTTTAAAACCTCGATTCTACAAAAAGTAAAGTAAAATTTTAAAATATTTATACCTTTATTTTTCATGTGACTCAGAATAATATTCTAGAGATTTTATTTCTAATAAATCTACGCAGATCTTTAAAACTACGCAACGGATTTTGATGCAGTTTTTTTCCTAGATAGAGCGATTCAAGGGGAACGTTTATAAGCATAAAACATACATAATATAGTAGAGAAATAATAATAATTTTAAAGGTTTCTAATGTGATGACGTAGATGAACACATTGTCTAATGTGAAAAAATCTGTGAACGTTGTATATAAAGACTAGTGTAGGTAGCTAGTTATTAATAAAATCGAGGTAGTGATATCAGTATCGGTGAGCGGCTGGGCCCACTGCACCGTCTGGTCTTTACGACGGTATGCAACCAAACGTACCGCCGTCCTTCCCGGGGTCGCCTGGCTAGACGGTTCGAGCTTCCACTCTTGCCGCCCGCGATCCTGAAGCCTTTTAGTCGCCTCTTACGACAAGCAGGGGATACCGTAGCCGTATTCTAATCCCGGAACTATTAGTAGTACCGACATCTGCTTCCGCAATGCATTTTTGTTTCATCGAGTTACAAATCACAACAATCTTAAAAAAGTTTCTCTTCAATAACATTCAAGAAATGCAGCAATGGGCAACTGACTAGTTGGGTTACTAACCTAAATAGTTCAGGCATTCGTGTTCAGGAAAGATTCCTTAAAGTCTAGCTTTGCTCATTGGTTTGTGCAAACTCCACGATAACTCGACAGGACGACAGCTTTAATTAACTTCAGTTTTAAACCGAATCTAAGTAATATCGTGCCAAGGGTACATTCTGCACGGAATAACTTTGTAAGACATAATGAGTTTTTCATAGTAAAGTTTAATGATAATCTAAGCGGTCTTACAAGTTTTTAGGTTTCTAGGTTAATTTTCGAATAATTATTTTACGTAGGTATAGTTTAAAATATTCGATTGTATGTTTTTACCTTTTGTCTGCACCGAAAAGTAACTGGTAAATGAAATAAAACTAAAGTTTTTTTTTAATCTTCGTTTTTTGTGTAACTAAAATAAAAATAAGATTCTGAATAGAAAAAAGAATTAATTGTAACTCATCAATATCTACTACAATCGCAGAAGAAACGAACTTCTTCCTTATTTCACCACAGATTCATTGCTATACCTGAGATAGGATTATATAACACATATAATTAATTATATCTTGTAATAGTCTATTTACTAGCTTTTATTTGAAAACCAGAAATCCGTTCCCTTCTCCTTTTCGTCTGCCATTCGCAATCGCTATATTTATAAACTCTAATACAATCTATCAAACCCACAGTTAAGATAAATACAACGACACCTCATATGTTGTAATCCGTCAAGCCGTTTGGTCTGTAGCTCGCGCCAAAGATATGGGCTTTAATGCATACTAACATACATACAAACCTTCATAGTATGCCTGAAAAACAATTCCCTCCTTCTGACACAGTCCGGGGGAAAAAGATGTTGTCAATTGATAACATACTCTTATATTAGTCTTAGTCGTAACCTCAGATCTATTTAGGTGCATTGCTGGATATCGTCCTCCCCTTAGAGGGGTTTTGCCAATAGTCACCGCGCCTAGCAGCTTGTTTGTGACCGCAGTGGGTCTACCAGTGTTCCCAACCTGTAGCCAGGCAATTATCGTATGACAGCCGTAAAATTATCGTATTTTACATTAAATTATTGTACAAGTACAATAACAACACTATATTGGTATGTCCAACTTTTTGACGACGTTTTTTTTTGCCTCGTTAAACTACTCAACTTTTCACGGTCTTCTCATTTGGCGACCAAAAAAAAAGATCATCTCTAAATATTATGAGCAACGTCACCTCAAAATATTATACACCCACAAAAGACAATGTAAAATGATCTTAAAATTAAAATATACTATCGTAAATCGTCCGTTTGTACATGTTATTATCGTACATGTACGATAATTGTGGGTGTAATTGCACGATAATTATAATTATCGTACGGTTTTGAACACTAGTCTACACCCATTTTGGGTAGCGGCGTTTTGCTTTGTAACATCTACATCTTATAAGCAAGACGCCGATGTCCAAAATCCAGGAGAGATTTTGTACCCCAGTCGCCTTCTTCGATATCCTCGAGATGACTATTCAAACACACGGCTCATATGCTTATAAAGGTAGTATTCATTAAAAAGAAAAACCTGTTTATTATCCGACGTCAGTAGAACATGTTTAGGTTCTAATCTTTTGCACATTATTACTAACATTCGTTTTATTTATAGCTATTAATAAATCGAGGAAGGAAATAATTTGATCATAAGCACCCATATTTCTATCCTCATGTTTTATTGGGGTAGTGGGTAGTGGTGATAAATAATCCACCCGCTTGAGTTAGGCACGATTGCTCAAGTATGAAAAATGTTAAAATCGGCCCCAAATTGATTGGGTCAATTTGACCCTCGATTATGCGGCACTTTACAGGACAATTCTCCCTATTATTTGTCAGTGTTAGTAAAACTTTAATAAAGTCCGCTTGATCTAGGGTCAATGTGCCTCTTAAGTTACAAAAACAAATTTATGAAAATTAATATTGATAAAATTTTAACATTTGATGAATGTCTTCCAATTTTATCATACGTAAGATTTGTCGGCATTATTGATGTAGGTATATGTTTCACCGTGGATTACTAGAGTTGCGCATCCTAGCACCTAATCGTCTGACTAGGACACCTGAGTCCTTCCTTCTCGAGGCCTGGCTGGCATTAACAATAGCGTTGGCCGAAGTCGTCAGGCCGCGAATGTGATGCTAACGATTCTAGTGACTCAACAAAGAACACCCAGAAGGAAAACAGTTTCAGTCCGATAGACCAAGCAAGCGGGAGCAGAGTCCGATATACTTCCCTGAATGAATTCTTCGCGATAAATAAAATGGTCTGTCTATACTTAAACAAACCATAATCGGCGCACCTTTATTGAAATTTTACTCGTATACGTATCGTATTTTTAGACAGGTCTATTTACTAGCTTTCATTTAGTACCCATATTGTCCTAATTGTATAAAAAATAGCCCCTCCGCCCCCCCCCCCTTTACAGGCGCCATAAAAATTATATAGCCTATGTCACTAGGTAAACTGAGACGATTCTAATGATATGTCATACGTCACAATCCTTCAAGCCGTTTGGGCTGTAGCGCGTGCTAAAGAAATGGACATAAATACAAAATCATACATACATACGCTCGAAAAACATTACCCTCCTTCTGACGCAGTTGGATGAAAATAAATTAAGCATGTCTACTCTAACAATCAGGTTTACTTGCGCCGGCTACTTAGAATAAGCAGCTCTACAACAACACTACCTTCCTGGTTTTAAAAATCCCTTAATCCCATCCGACATCCAAAGGGACTGTATTATAATAGGTACGCCGACATTAGTATATGTCAAATACTTCTAATAAACTTTAACGACCATTCTTTTCAGGCAATAAACATCAAAATATGCAAATTAAAACAGGCATAGCGTGAGGTATTTCAAAAGTCGTGATGTCCGTAAAAATTCAATTACTGTTATTAGTAGAAACAATTTTATGAACCTTAAAAATGATGTCGAATTGGACCCTACAATTTCTATACCGTATTTAATTGGAGCATTTGGTTAACACGCAAAGCCGAATCAAAGGGTGAATGAGTATGAACAGCGGGGGTTGATCTCAAGTTTCTGTAAATTAAGTGAGTTTGTGTACAACAATATTTCACGGTAACGAGTCAAAAACAACAGCGTGTGACAGTATCATAAATTTCATTACGTTTTAACACATGTACCGGTAAATAATGCGCTGCATTCATTTCGTTCGTAATATTACGCCGCGTAATTATTTTCGTTGAGTTAGAAGCGATGAGCGAGTTCCGCGTTGTGCTTTTCAGTAAGCCATATTTAAAAATTCAGATTTTAAAATTATAAGTATTAATGTTTCTTTTTATTTTATATGAATTCAATAAAACGTTGCTATTATATTTTAATAAAACAAATACGGAATAATATTGATAAGATAACTTTCTATAAAATTAAGAAAAAAAGAGCAAATGAAAGAGCTCATATCATGTTAACAATGGCTGCCCATAATTAAATGGAAAAAATAAACAACACACACAAACTACGAGTACATTGTTGAAGCACGGTTGCTCCTCAGGTCTGATCAACAAGCCTGATCAAAAAACCTGTCATGCCAATTACCGAGTATTTTCCGATCCGGTGGTAATTTAAGAAAAAATACTGTAAATGACTATTTGTAAGTGCCCCAGTAGTCCTATATAAAGACATTTCATTTCATTTCAATTAAGTATTTTTACGCCGTGTCGCCGGTCGCCTATACCTTGTACCATACACAACAAATGGCGCTAAAATACAGACTCGCAGCAATAGCAGTCCGTTTCACAAACTGAAATAACTTCCATAATAACTGCACGAAGGGGCCCCCACAAATTTTACGCTAATTAACCGTGCGCCCGCCACCTTATTCAATTCAGCGGGTTCTTTCGAAGGTAACGGTTTAATGGAAAACCAAATACGACTCGTTCTTTGTCTGTTCATCAAAACATAAAACAAGTATAAGCAGGTAATTATTTTATGGAAGAGAAAAATTAAAGAGTTTGCAATAGGTATGCAGGTTGGTAGCTATCTACCTACGTTAAGTGATCAATGGGTATGGGTATCATAGACATCTGATGCGGATGGAAAAGTTTAAGGTCCTGACAAGTCAAGTAGTAGACATGTGGATAGGTTGAAGTGCATTGCAGTTCACTGTAGGATATACATAACTGCACTGTACTATATAACGAGTATAGAAAAGACATAAAAAAGATTTTTCTCTAGCCAACACAAATTTCAGTTCCTCGAGTGATTTGACCTCAATAAATAGACGCAAAAAGCGCTGTAACTTACATAAAGATAAGTGTCCGCCGGAGCTGAAAAACTTTTGAAATTAGAGATTTAAGTTGTCCTTAAAATAAAACTTTTTAACAAAAAATAGAAACCGACTTCAGTGTCACCAAAAAGAAAAAAAATAATTTAAATATATGTTGGTTTCTTACATACACAGTCCATAGTACATAGTCCCGAAGTCGGCGCTCAACC
>DWNE01007319.1:0-12341 GCA_018249875.1 Cecropterus toxeus | reverse complement strand
TACATACATGCATACATACATACATACATTTTTTTACATAATGTGAAGCAGAAAACGAGCATGCAGCCCACTTGATGGTAAGTGGTTACTGCTGCCCATGTAAGCAACTTTATATAAAACAGGGGTTCTATATGAATTCGACCACAGATGCGTTGCTGCTCCCGAGGACTAAGATGGTCGCCTCATATAAAAGTGAGCCGGCAACCACACCCTTCCACCTCACGCAAGAACTAATTTACGCTAGAAATAGGTGTGGCGGTGGTACTTCCACGGTCTAACTATATTGGCTCTACGAACGAAAAACACTATTTCACGCTCTCACTTGTCCGGAAAACACAAATGCAGATTACACCGCTGTTAATTTCAGCACCGTACAAAGACAGATTTTCATGCCAACAGAAAGGAGGTTCCAAACAAAACTGAAAAATATGGAACGGACTTTGTGCGCGGCAATTTGATTGGCTCACAAAGGGCTCACAGTTTTTCTTTTATATGTGTTGCTTTAATGACGTAATGACATCATGACGTATGACTTATGACGTCATGACGTATGACGTCACGGGCTATGACGTGAAAGGTTTTAGTAACACATTCGAAATATAAACGTGAGACTATTTGATAAAGGATTTTCATTGCGGAGTGATTAGCAAACCAATGTAACTGCAGTCTGTGTTTTAATTTGAAGGATATGTGAAGCGTTTCTTTTTATCAGAAGTAGGAAACTAACATGCAGTCCATGTAATATAAATAATCTTAAATATAATTATCAAAACAAATAAAATTAAAATTTTCTTTTCAAAAGTGCAACCATTCCATCAGTATTTTCTTATAACGTTGTCACGTTCAACTATCGTGAGTAAACCGACTTTACAGACAACCGATATTTTTATTTCAATTTTATAAAAAGTCATTCTGGGTTAAAAAATCTAGACCTAAGGAAAAACTCTCAACTTATTAAGAGTCCATGTATCGGCGGCAGCGACCACTTATCGTTAGATGGACTGCATGCTGCTTCCATTACGTAGAAAATGTACCCATGCGATGAATAAATAATATCTTAAATTATAAACTCCGTTTATACAAGTAACATAGCTAAAAATATTAAAATAAAAATCCTGAAAGCTCATAAACGATACATTGCTTTCAGTTTCAGTCCAATGGTATTGTGCAGTCGGTTTTTCATTTTAGTTATAAAATATTAAATTTAACGTTAATTTTAAGTTTTCGTTAAAATAGTAACATAAAAGACGTCCGTTTTGAATAGGGGTTTACAGGCGCTATTTTTTAAATTATTGTAATACTATACAGCCTCGATCACTCTGCAAACGGAAACTATTCTAATGATATGTCATATGTCACAAACCGTAAAGCCATTTAGGCTATAGCGCATGCCAAAGAAATGTTCGTACATATATATAAACATACATACCCTTGAAAAAAATACCCTACGTCTGACACAGTCGGGCAAAAAGCACTAATTCGACTCTAAACAAATACTACGACTAGTAATTAGTTACACCACCGTGACAGTATATATCTTAAATAACATACACAATGCATCATAATATGTTTTATCGTATGAACTGAAGCCTTTCAAGTAACATTTCGATTTCCTGTTAATGCACACAAAGGCTGCGCCTGTCGGACATTATCTCCCAACTCAAAGTAAAGCGTATCTCTCCGTCTTAGTAAATAAGCAAAGGCTCGCTCGAGGCGGTCACACTGCCTGTAACACATTTACGAGCATATTTACACGAATGTGTCAGAAGGAGGCTAATGTTTTTCAAACGTATATATGTATTTATATATGTTTACATATTTGTATTATGTAAGTATGTTTGTTTGTACGTATGTCCATTTCTTTGGCACGCGCACAGCCCAATCGGCTTGACGGATTGTGTCTTATGACATATCATTAGAATCGTCTCAGTTTGCATTATAACATGGGGTATATAATTTTAAAAAATAGAGGAAAAGGGGGTGAGGCACGAATTTTTTTACTATTACGACAATATGGATATCAAATGAATGCTGGTAAATACACTAATCCAAAAAATATATATTGTAATACTTTTACTTGACTATTTTGACAAAAACTTATATAAGCGTAACATTAAATATTAGGATCAGTCGTGTTTTTAGTTTAATTGATTTTAACGATTTTACTATATAGTTTATATATACGTTTAGTTTTTAATGGTGAGTTCGTCGTCAAATCGCTTCGGTGCGTCTCCGCGATCAGTGTCTGTTCTTTAATGATAGTTATTTTTTATACCTAAACCTAACGACAAGGCAGACGGGCTACCTGATGGTAAGTAGTCACCGTCGCCTATGGACATTTGCAACACCAGGGGAGTCGCCAGTGCACCGCCGGCTTTAAACGCAGTCGGGTATAAAGCCCGCGATTTAACAGAAAAAATCCATAAACATACTATATATATTTTTTACATTTTTCTGAACTATAGTAAAATACATTTAAGGCTTAAAGCCAAGTTTGATTTGACTTACTCGTATATTTGTTCATATTACGTTTTCCCCCCCCATAGCACTGGATTGCGAACAACCTGTTCGGTATAGCGTTCGCGATCAACGGCGTGGAGTTGCTGCACCTCAATAACGTGGTGACCGGCTGCATCCTGCTCTGCGGGCTCTTCCTCTACGACATCTTCTGGGTGTTCGGCACCAACGTGATGGTCACCGTCGCCAAGTCCTTCGAAGCGCCAATTAAACGTGAGTACCGACTACTCGCGTGGTGTGTGCTGTTTATATTAAAAGCTAGGGTTGCCAACCTTACTGTAATATATATAGTATTGTACTCTATTTCGGGTCTGCGTACTATATACTATGGAATAAATAACGCAAAAATACTATATTTTCGACACCGCAAATAAATGTATCAGTTCCAGATTTATTGAAATAAGTATATTTTTGTCTACATGTTATGTTTTGTCCATAAAATACTATATTATGTGTTATATGTGTACTATATTTGTATAGTTGTCTTTGGAAAATACTATATCAACGAAATGTTGGCAATCCTAATAGTAGCATCGATCCCTCTTTTCGCGTGGATGTCGTGGGCGGCTCAAGAACGGATACCAGGATATGGGTAGCAGTATCTTCCTGTCCACAAGCACTGTGATCGCCTACACGCATGTGAGGTGCGGTGACTAAAATCACCATTAGGATAGACCTATGTCCAGCAGTAGACTTTAAAGATTGATGGATGGTCTGAGGACACAGTTGTACATACTCGAAGGCCAGGCAAATGTTTAATGCAATGCAAAAATTCTTGATAAAAATTTTGTATTTGGGATAGTTCATTTTTTATCAGGACTTTATATTTATCGTTGATGTTTTACGTTCGACGTTTTAAAGAATAAGCAGTTGTATTAAATGTTACGTATAAATATAATATCTTTAAGTGTATACATTATGTAACACAAATTAATAAATAATTAACGCTACGTCCGCAGGTTAAAACATAAGTGATTTTCGTCTATCATATCATGGAATTAGTTATTAATACGATTATAACGTCAATTGTCACATTATTGCGTATTTACGATTTTTTTTGGTAGACTAAATATAAATGAACAAACGTGTGTAAGAAATATTTTCCTGGTTTCAAACAATGAAATAAATTCCAGTGGTGTTCCCGCAAGACCTGCTCATAAACGGCCTGAACGCGAGCAACTTCGCGATGCTCGGCCTGGGCGACATCGTGGTGCCGGGCATCTTCATCGCGCTGCTGCTGCGGTTCGACAAGAGCCTGAAGCGCAACTCGGAGTTCTACTTCCGGGCGACGTTCGCGGCGTACATCCTGGGGCTGCTGGCCACCATCCTGGTGATGCACGTGTTCAAGCACGCGCAGCCCGCGCTGCTGTACCTGGTGCCCGCGTGCCTCGGCACGCCGCTCACGCTCGCGCTGCTCAAGGGCGATCTCAATGCGCTCTTCAAGTGAGTGGCTTCGATTCACTAATGTAACCTGTACCTCGGACCTATGTTGAAGAGTTACTTAGTATCGGTAAAAGAATAGCCGTCACGGAACGCCTGGTAGATGTGAAACATCGTGTTTGTACAAGTAATATGCATAAAAGAACATATGTAATGTATGCAAGGAACTAAATATATAGCATCATGAAAATAATACCATCTACAAACAGTACCCCGCACTGAGTCGAACTAACACGGTAGCCAACTTAGTTTTGTTCAATACATAATAGTTCCAAAAAATTATAACAGATGGCGCTAATATAAATAAAGGCAAGCATCGCCTGTTTCACATCAATAAGAACATTCTAAACAGGAAACTATTTGAAGAATATTTCTATTACTTTCATTTTAACTTGGAGGCAATAATTTCAATTTATTTTGGAGAATATAACCACGCATGTACTGTTTTATATAAAGTTGTATACTGCGTAATGTGACGACTTACCACCAGCTGAACTGTATGCTCATTTGTTATGGGTATCCAATGAATGGTAATAAATAGACTATTCTAATTTTTACTTTTATTTTGATTTTGAAGAAAACTCATGAAAATCATATAAGTAAAATTAACTACATATATCATTAAAAACAAAAGAATCACAGTCGGGTTGTTGTTATATTTTTAACAATGTTTCTAGTCAAATATCTCAATACATGTAATGTTTTGTTCCACCACAGCTACGAAGACCAGCCCGCGGTCCCCGAGCCGGTCGACGACAAGGACAAGACTGAGTAGCGTTCCCGGCGCCGCACCACTCCAACGCACACGTGTTAAGTACACTCCGGGACCCACGGATCGGTTCACAAAATACCCTGCAATGAATGCGTTACTCTGATGCAAGTGCATATTGACCCATTTTTATTGAAATGTCTTTATTTTGTATGGAACTACAGCGGCACTTGTTAATTATTATATTTTATTAGATACTAATGTCCCTGGCGCAGGGTCTACGTACCTCGAGGAACCCCTCCTTGCCCGGACAATATTTTATTAGAGACCACTATCAGGTACGTACAAGTTTATTCTATTGTTGGGCACATATCTCTCGCAGTGAGGGGGGTAAAACCTATGACGCCGCTCATGATAAACTTGGGAAGGGGAAAACCTCCAAAAGGTAACCGACACTAGGTTATGTGGGATTTTTGTCTCATACCTCGATCATATTGATATTTGACTGCGCTAAAATAGTGACGTTATAAAATGCACGTTGAAGCGCCATCTAGTAGGAAAATATTAAATCATTGCAATTTTTAATCTTTTTTTAATATCAGAGTAACGCTTTCATTGTAATCACATGTTGATGCTACAATACATCTTTATGTTATAGTCGAATTTACAAATACAGTATGTTGCATTATTTGTGGGTGTTAGTTATAATTATATAAACTTCCGTACTCTCTTCCAAGGTCTAGTTTAATTGGATTCGCATAATAAGACGGCATAAGATAGTGCTTGTTGTGTAACTATAAATAATATTTGTATAGGTTGTGTATATTAGGAAATTTGAAATCGGTGTTCATAACTGCAACGATTGTTGCAATGTTAATAGGTGTGCTGTTCGTTTCCTATGTGAACCTTAGAATGTAGAAAATGGGACGCGCGACGTATGAAAAACGATTAAAGTGATATCTTTGGGCATAATACTTGACAATTGTAAGTACCTAAATGAGACGTAAGGATAAATAAACGGAGCTGAATTGTAAACAGTGACGTTATTGATAATCTCGCAACAAAGTAACGCATTTTTATACGTGATATTGAATTATTTAAATTTGTGTGGAAACACTTCCTACATTTTCTACATTCTAAGGCGAATGTTCAATATTGACTTAATTTTTACTTATTTACTTGAAATATATTTTTACGTTGTATATTTTGAATGATCATTGTATATAATGTTTATTTCCAATAAATATTGAATAGTTTATTTTTTTAATAATTTCATTAATATAGTTTAAGTTTATTTTTGTTACATTCTTTCTTTATTCTATGTTCAGTTTTGGAAAGTTACCAGCAATTAATATTGGATTCGTTTGAAATCTCTTTTTATACATTTATCAGAGTATATGTAAGTATTAGAACTATTTTCATGCCATTTCAAAGCAGCATTATACTTAAGTATTGAGTCCTAGATGATAACTTCGAAAATACAGGGCACATTTAGGGCATGGGTGTTACTTTTAGAAAACGTTGAGATTTTTTGAATGGCTGACAAATGTGAATGCCTTTATGTATAAAATAAACAAAAATAAATATTTCACAGACGTATAATATCTTTTTAATCTATTACGTGTTCCTCTTTTAGTATATAAAAGTGTTTATTTTATATTCATATATAAAGGACACCACCGACCGAACACACTGCGGACTATACTAAACCCTGCGGCATTTATTTTCGATTTCTGGATTCGTAGCTTTTAGTGTTAAAAAAAATATTAGATATATCACCCACTGTAGCGACTAAGAAGGTGCTTGGACGCGAAGACCACAAGTGCGGAATATATCGACCGCTGGTCTGAGGTGGTGATGTGGCGACCTCCGGCTACTCATCAAGAGATGACGTCATCGTATTCTGAATCACGCCATCGGAGTTTTCTCAACATTGCGCATATATGAAAGTTCCGACAAGAAGCCGTAGCACGGCCGCTCCCAGGCACGATCATCAGCCTAGCGGGTGATCTCCCTTTGCCAAACCCACGGTCCATAAAAACATACTAGAGTTATTTTAGACTGCCTATCTGAACATTTGAGCTAAACAGGTGTGCTATTTTCTCCCTTAGCTCCTAGGTCTTTCATTGCCACGGGAATACAAATCGCTACGATGGAGTTGTGGCGTTATAATGCCAATATTGACAAATATATGCAGGCTTGATATTCGCTTAATTTATTATTTCAAACTAAATAAGCTAGCAAAGAAAAAAATTGTGATAGAAATTAGGGCAAGTATATGCATATAGACTTTATCATAAATTTATTATAGTAAAAAATGTTGCTCATCCTTTACATTACACTAAAATAAAAACAAATGAATAAAATTAAACTTTATTTTCGCTTTGAAATACACTTATGTTAGCTTACTTAACAACGTCATACACATCAATGCACAATAAGCTATTTTTCTGGTAAATAAAACTTTGCAATCAAATATATAAATGCCTGTAGTATACATGAAAATCAATAATGAGTGCCTTTGATATAATTATCACAATATTAAAAATATATATTGACAGAATTCTGCGCAAAAATAATATTTTTTTAATAATTACTAAACGAAGTTAGGTTAGCGACAAGATTAAAAAGCTAATCGTACAACCAGTCGTTCATCGCATGTATAGCCTTCATCATTAGATCATTACACTTAAGTGGTCGGCAACTTAGAAATACAGGCCGCGTCCCTCCAGACCTTAGGACTCCTCTTTGTGGATCCTCTTATATTTTCTCGATGTCAAATTTTCAACAACCCTTTTTGTTCAGATTCCAACTTTGGCGTAACTTTATTTCTGGTAGAGCGTGTTTTTACGTTCAAAAATTTAGGTTAGGAATAGGTTCGCCATTACTTTAGGTAATTATCATATAACCAATGATGCTGTTAGCCGACCATTTTCTATACTAGTAATAGTACTAGTTAAATTGTAAAATAAGTCACTTCTGTTTACCGCTTCTTTGGTTCCTCTGTTGCTCTCATCCAGCACCTACCACTATCATATATGAGAGACGTGATGACAATCTTACATAGATTCTATCTATAAATATACTTAGTGCCATAGCATAAAGTTAAAATATATGTATAAAGTAGAAAATAAATGCATCATCTGTTTTACTAGCCACTAAATTGGCAGGACTCTTAGCATAAAAATCATACAAAGCAAATTTTTGTAAGATACTTCGACACTTTACAAGACAAAACTTAAAGTATATCGTATGAACTATGCGAATACTGTGAAATAAGATCATAAATACGTACGACATCAAGATGTACTAGAACAGTAAAACTAGTATTATGCTATAATTGTATTACACCATATTGTTTATAGCCTGCAGAATCAAAAAAACTCGAAAGAAGTAAATAGTTGTACTTCTATAGTACCGCCAACGTGAACATCTTGTACAATTCACATAATATATCCTTACACATAATAAAAAAGAAAGTACAGCGTGTCTATGCGTATATTTTTGACAAAATAATTAAATGAAAAGTAAAAAAATACCTTATTATATTAAAGATTGAAATATATATTTGCTTTATATCTTAAGGTAACGCGGATGAAACAGCAGAGCACAGATAGTACGTAATAAATAGTTTTGGAAAAATAACATCAGGTCAGAAGTTATACAATTATATATATATCATGTTACACAAAGAAAATTTATTACACATATCTCGATATTCACTTATCTACGTGCATTTAACAGGAGGAGAACGCAAGTAATAATAAATACAATAATTATAAAAAAATGTTATATATACTCTGAGGGAGTAAGGAGTACTCTTAGAAATCGCCATTTTAATTCAAAATTGTAAGGAAATATGTGTGATTTTTAAAACTATTTTTGTTATAGTAAATTTTGAAAATAAGCTTCAGGCTTCAAAATAGGCCCATAAATACATCCAAATAAGTAACAATTTCTTATTTATATTATATCTATGAATTCGTTTTAGAGATTTTATAAATAATTTTTATTCATATATAGATAAATCTTGACATACAAATTTAACATTAAAGTTAAATATAATATTACTGGAAATGGGCTGATATAAGTTAAGTAGCATTTGTAGAATTGAAGAACATTCGATAATATTAATAAAGATTTCTACACCCATTCTTCCAAACTATGATTATTCCTAGGAAGTGGATGCCATTAGAACAAACATAGCAAGACACCAACACCCAGGCCAGGAAGAGGAATCTAAATTCTTGATTCAGGTATCTGTCTGGCCGGGGATCGAACCTGGAACCCAGTGCGTGTTAGACCGGGTTACAAAAGTCCAATATGACTAGATTTAACATTTAACATTCAGATTGTAGTTTGTTATTCGTATGTATTACAATACATCAATAAATTTACTCTACATTTTCATTTCGATTGACAAAGCCAATGCCTTGGCATTTTAATATATTCTGCTCGCCGTCGATTACAACGGAGAATTGCACCTGTAAAGAAATAATTATAATTAGGAAATAGTACAAAATATGTTATTATCTTTAGTATTCATTACTAGCACGCCCGTGCCCACTTCGTTGGGCATTAAAAAAATGGTGTAAAGAACGTTTCACAGGTTAACAAAATAACACAAAACAGTGTTATAAAATAAATGATAAATAGATCTTACATTGGTGATCAGCTGAGCCACATGGATGGCGGTACGCGTGTGCAGAGTGACGGGCCCGAGCCGCGCCGAGCTCTCCCCGCTCGCTAACGCCATGTACACCACTATTTGATCCTGTAACCGAACGTACCAACATTGAATTGCTTTTTAATGTTCTTAAAGGGTAGAAACCGGACTCTGTTGCCGTCTGTCTGTTACACATTGTATCTCATGAGCCGTGATAGCTAGATGCTTGAAATTTTCACAGATGATGCAATGCCGTTGCCGCTATTAATAATGCCGCAACTAATACCGGAAGGCGAGGAGAGGGGGGAGGGGAGGGGAAAAAAGGTCACGTGATTTGGATACGTTCTCTAAGTGGTCACTGGCGATGGTAGACATGTATAACGACGACTCGCGTGGCGGAGCGGTCACCATACCAGTCGGACACGCGGTGGGTCCCGGGTTTTCTGCAGATTTCTGTCCTGGATCTGGGTGTTCGTATATTCGTCTTTGTATGCTCATGGTACCCACGACACAGGAGAAAATCGTAGTGTGGAGCTATGCGTGTAGAAAGCGTAATCAATTGTATAGTAAAGCCAAGTGGCATGTATACTTGTTCGTAAATTTTGGGTTAATTAAAATAATACCTGGGCGTGCGCGTCCAAGCACGCTCCCACATCCAACACCTCCTTCAACTCCTCAGCAGCCTTGCGGCCAACTTCGTGTGGGTCCGCGTTCTTAGAGCCAAGCCCGTCAGCACCCAGCACGCACCCTGATGCAGTGTGGGCCATAAGGCTGCACCAAACAATATGAATTCATGTTACAAATCCATTAATTTTTATAGCTAGTAAAATGGAAAATTCGTTATGATTAGCTTTCATAGGTCATTCGTCATGATAAGTAATATTTTCATTTTTGCAAAATAAGGTACAAAAAAGGTGTTAAGTATTACATTTCCTCTTGTTTTTACTTGTAAGGCATGCAAATTACAATTTTATTCTACAAATTTCTACAAAATTTTAAGACTTTTTTTTCATAAGGTACGCCAAGCCGTGGGAGGGACGTCGGTTTATGTGGGATTTGTGCCGCACTAAAACCCTCCGGTGGCCATTCTCAGCGCTGTGTGAAGAACTCCGGAATCCCTAACGGAACGCAACCGGAATCCTTTTTGGTTCTCCCGGTGAGCAGTAGCGTTCGCCGTATCTTCTCGTGTTTATAACGGCATGAGAATGTGAATGAAACACATGCCACCGTCGTTTCCGGGATTGCTTGGCTGGACGGTTTCACTCTTGCCGCCCACTACCTTGGAAGCTCCTTTTTAGTACCTTACGACGGGCAGGAAATATGCCGTAGCCCTATTCTGGTCGTGGTATTACACAGACAAAAGATATACATTTATAAAGTCAATTGTTACTTCCAGTAGACTTATCTTAATATAGAAAAAAATATAGTTAAAATTGCTTGTAATTAATGAGATTTTCAAATTGAATAGGCGAGAATTATTGTGTCACTTTTTTTACTTTGTTTGGAGTTGTGTGGAATTGTTGAATTAGTGGATTCAGGAAGGTCACAAAAGTATTTAATCCGGCCCGCTGAGAGTACATTAACATAGATAATATATGGCCCGTTATAATTACGTTTTGACGGTCGAGAAGTATAAAGTAGATTCTACTTAGTAGAATAATAACAGACGCCAAACCTATAGATGAAGTTTAACTAGTTGCGTAGTTTATGAGTTGCGTAATACGGGGCGCAGCGTGGTGAAGTGAGAGGGCCCGAGTCTCTATTGGGCATTGCACTTGTGTATTTATTTTTTATACCTAAACCTAACGATAAGGCAAACGGGCTACCTGATGGTAAGTAGTCACCGTCGCCTATGGACATTTGCAACACCAGGGGAGTCGTTAATGCATCGCCGGCTTTGGAGAGCTCTTTTTACACATTTTTTGAGGAGCTTCGTGTAATGTTATATTTTTATAATATTACTAATAGACCCGTGCCCACTTCATTGGGCATTAAAAAATTGGTGTAGTTTGCATTAATTATTTCTATCCATAAAGCCAGACACGAATTTTAATACAACCCTTTTAACTATTGTTTAAGCCCCTTAGGGGTTACATTTCTAAAAATCCTTTTTTATGGCTCACTTGCACCGTAAAAGGACTCTTGTCCAAATTTTAGGGTTCCAAGTACAGTAGTTTCGGCTGTGCATCGATATATGTCAGTGAGTTGGAATTGCTAAAATGCATGCTTCTATTCTGGCCCTCCTCTAGGATCTCTTAAAGCTTGCGGCACCCCGTTAAAACAGTTAGCGGGTGAGCACTCACAGGATGGCGAAGTCGTCGTCGCGCGCAATGTAAAGTATGCATGCGAGCCCCGTTAAAACAGCGGGCGAGTGGTCAGTACTCACAGGATGGCGAAGCCGTCGTCGCGCGCGATGTCGCGGGTCTCGCGGTAGCAGTTGGCGTGCAGCGTCGCCGCGCCCGCCAGCGCGCGCCGCGCCGCCCGCGCCATCTGCTGCGCCACCTGACCACCACACGTGCTTTTGGTTTAACATCTTTACTTCTCTTTAACAACTTACGATTAACTTACTGAGAAAACAATTCAAAATAAATCTGCCAGGTGCGAGTCGGACTCGCTAGCGAAAGGTTCCGTAGCATTATCTTTCACACATCTTAAAGAGAAAATGCAGCTCTGTTTTAAAATAAGGTTGAACAGTTTTCCAACTACCAACATATGTTTGTTTTTCATAGTGTTTGAATGAATTACACAGTTATGTTATTCGGTTTTTTAAAAAGTGCTATATCTCAAAAACTGTCAATCATATCATATTCGAACCAATTTTCTTTGAAAGTTTTTCTTAACATCTACAAAATATATTCTGTCCAGATTTTTAACACTCTTAATTTAAAAGTTAGGGGGGGGGGGACACTCATTATACCGCTTTGAAAGGGATTATCTCTCAAAAAAAAATAGACTGAGAAAAAATTATACCCCACACAGTTTCAGTTCCATGTATGGGGAGCCCCCCTT
>DWNE01007318.1:0-12341 GCA_018249875.1 Cecropterus toxeus | reverse complement strand
CATTTTTTTTTATATTTAAGTAGTATAATTCACAACATATAGAGGTACTTACCCTAAATACATAATATAGTTATACTAAATAAAACTTCAAAATAAACAATAAATAAATTATAAAACAAAGGTTAAACGTTAATTATATCATATAATAAAAGATACCACATTTATTACATTGCACGTCATATAATTAAAATAAAATATAATGTTATTCTAATATAATTCTTTGTGGGTAATGATCACCAAGTACTTTATTTTGCGTTGTTGCAGAGGAACACGAAAAGCAGTAATCTTTTGAATAAAACATTATCTGTAAGAAATTGGGAGCAAATTGAAGCTAGCTTTGCACGTTTGCGCCTACAGAACACATAAATGTCATAATTTGGTTACTGTGCCTACACTACTTTGCATGAAAAATCTTTACAAATATCTGGTTAGAACCACACAGTGTATGTCTACTGACTGCCATTATGGAGATTACATATTTACAAGTAGCAATAACCCTCGACTTCCTGTGTATTTTTAGAGACAAAAGTATTTTAACGTAGAAATATTTTTGTACAATTCTTCGTCGTTTGACTCCGCTAAAACTACGTATTTTCTGTCTTGAAATATTAGTAAAGGTTTAAGAGTGTATGGAGATTACCAATTAAACTTAACCTACAAAACATTTAAACCCAATACGTCGCACTATGGATGAGACATTAATAAATCCCAAATAAAGAATGGTTTAAGAACCTACTAATGTAAACAAATAAATCACGCCATCTACCGAAAAGAGCACATTGGCTGCCAGGCCCAGTTACTTTATTTATACGAGTAAGTGACGAAGCGAAAAAGACGTGTGTTGACCACAATTTTATCTTTCTTTTGAAAGATTCTTGGAACGTGGCCAGATTCTCAAACCTCCATTGCACCTCAGCAATTATGCTACTGTAAACCACTTTTTCAATTCTTTTGTAGTACTTATAGTTAATAAACGTTTTCTTTCAATAAAATTGGCCATAAAGATTAAAGCCTGCCAACTAATTGCTCCGTACAATATTTGATTAAACTTTTCAGGTTCAGCATTTTCATTTAATACTATCTTTTTGTTTCTAATGAATTTTCTAATATTATATTTCCTCTACTTAACTCCAAATCTAAGTCAAACTTTTCATTACGTTTGAATGAATCTATTTAATATTTTTTTGTAACTAGCGCAAATTAGATCATAAATATATCCCAATAAAATTATTTCTAACT
This sequence comes from Cecropterus toxeus, assembly GCA_018249875.1. Taxonomy (NCBI): domain Eukaryota; kingdom Metazoa; phylum Arthropoda; class Insecta; order Lepidoptera; family Hesperiidae; genus Cecropterus; species Cecropterus toxeus. The sequence goes on along the minus strand of DWNE01007318.1, from coordinate 11,102 downwards.
ACGCCTTTAATATGTACGTATGTTAACTTTGATGAATCAGGTGTTCAGAACGAATAAAGCAAGTTTAGAACGATTAACAAAATTTGCTTCTTAAACTGTTAATGTTTATCTTTAGCTTGGTGCATCTTTTGAATACATGGCCATTTATCATGTACAAATTCTGAGAGCTGATATGTTGATAGAGGCATTTTTAAAAACGAATAAATTGGTTGTACAATTTATCTGTGTCATACGTTTTGATGCTGAAATAACAAATGAGCATGGAGTTTATGTAAGAAATCACTTGGAAAGTATTGGAGTTTTTTTTAATCTGCTATAGATGCATTGCTAAACTTAAATAGTAAGGCTCCAAACCTTTCATATCAGAACAATACCTATAACATAGAACAAATAACAAAATTGAACACCTGTAGAGGGAAGAAAAATATACAGCTACTTATTGAAGGTGGTAGAACTTTTTATGGTTCGACTTTAGAAGCACCACCGCTACAACTAATTTTGCCTAATAACAGTAGTGTTATGATTTGATTTATTTTGTTCAGGAGTCATTTTAGTTCAGGAGTCGCAACGCATCTGTGGCTAATCTCAGATAAGACTTATCTGAGGTGATTACAGATGTCCATGGGCGGTAGTAGCCACTTACCATCATGGACTGCATACACCTTTGCTATTTCCATATTATAAAGAATGTATATAGGTATTACTTATGTTACAAGTATTAATTGCTTATATTTCTGACTGGCAGTATAAATTTGTATGCTATGAATCATAACCGAAGAGATAAAAAAGTTCTTCCATTTGGCATGACCCGTCATGTGACTTTTAGCAAGTTATGTAGTTGAGAAGTAAGTACATTATTAAGTTAATTTGTGACTAAGTTTTAAGGGCCTTCTTTTCCGTCCGTTGATAGTACATACACATCAACACATCTTAGGTTCAGAAGACAATATCATAAATGATATCGCGTTAAAAAGCTCATGTGGGCGCACTCTTGGCGATAAATATTGTAGGTAAAAGTAGTTTTTTTACTATTACATTTTTTTACTACTCTGTTTCCGTAACTAAGGATAATTTATTTATTTAATACTAGCTGACCTATCGTAACTATGGAATTTTATTTTGTAAGACAATTATGTCAAACGCTAAGTTTAGGTTTTCGCGAATTTTCCTATTTTTTTATAAGAACCTGATAGTAACAGATGCATCAAAAAGAATTTGCGGAATTGGTCCAGACGTTCACACGTGAAACTATGACTAAGGGAAATAGGGATTCAATTTTATGTACGTAGATAAGAGGTTCCCAAACTATTCTTTTCTCGTAGACCACTTTAAAAAAATTACTGGTTTCCGTAGACCCTCTGCATACATTTCAACCATATCCCAAAACTCGTCCAAAATGTGAAGATCTAACGATGAAAATTGGCGTCCCAGGTGAGTTCCAACCCTAAATTCGGAGTGGTAAAACACACGCTGACCTTCTTACAATATTATCGCCTACCTGCCTACACATTGACATGTTAGTAAAGCCAAGCCAACATTTTTTTTTTACTATCTAAACCAGATAATTTTAATAATACAACTTACACTTACACTTACAACTTGTGAACCCCCCTTTTTACTTCACGCCAATGTAGACCCCCGTTGAGGCCCTCGTCGTCCCCGGGGGGTCCACCTGGACCACTTTGGGAATCACCGATGTAGACGTATGCTCCCAAGGCTAAAAATAAATCTGAGAGTGGACACAGCTAAAACTCCAGTCCTCTTCAGAATTGGTTACATATGTCCAAACGCTTGATATATTCCAACTGGATTGAATGGCCGTTTGCTATCTATGAACAAAAATATCACAAAAAGCATGTACTACAGCGGCAACATCACTCGCATGGGTAGAGTTCCGTTTTTTACCCGACTGCGTCAGGAGGAGGGTAATCACGCTTTCTACACTAATAGCCCCACACTAGGATTTTCTCCTGTGTCGTGGGTGCCATGGACACACAAACACAAATACACAAACACCCAGACCCAGAACAGAAATCTAAACTCATCATTCATATTTCTGTCTGGCCGGGAATCGAACCCGGGACCCACTGCGCGTTAGACCGGTATGGTGACCGCTCGATCACGCGGGTCGTAATGTTTTTCGAGTGTATGTATTTATGTATGTTTGTTTGTATGTATGTCCATTTCTTTGGCACGCGCTACAGTCTAAATGGCTTGACGGATTGTGGCGTATCACATATCATTAGAATCGTCTCAGTGTGGAAAGTGACATAGGCTATATAATTCAAATAATGGCGCCCGGAAGTAGAGGAAAATGGGGGGACGGACGATTTTGTTTACTATTACGACAATATGGGTATCAAATGAAAGCTAATAAGTAGAACAATCTAAAAATATATACTAATTTTACTTGACTATGTTGACAAAAACTCATATAAGCGTTAAATTAAATATATACGATTGTGACCAAAAATTTTATATTAAGCAGTCGGGTCTTATGTTTTAATGTTTTTAACGATGTTACTAGTTTTCTGTACGTTTAATTAAAATGTGGCGTATGTTATACAAAATTTCGATGAGTCCTCAAAGACTTTCATCCGAGCTCGTTGACGGCTGGATCGAATCCAATTTGTGCAGACGTTGACGCAGATTAATTTCATTGGGCTTCGTATATTCTTTGTGTTGAGATAATAAAGTGTCTTCGAAACGGTTTTCCTGGTGCGAACAGGTTAAATTAATTGAATTACATTATTTTCCTATGCGATTTTATACTTACAGCGGCGTAGGGTGCCTTGGCGGACCTCATATAGGAAAATTGTGTGGGGTTCCTTAGGAAGGGTGAAGATTTCTCACAAAAGTAAAAAAAAATGTTTGCATAAAATTAAAGAAAGATAATTATTTATCATAATTATCTTTCTGTCAAAATTTGCAAAGTTTTATTATTTTTTGCATTTTTTTTAATAAATATGAAGTAGCAAACGAGCAAGCTGCCCATCTGATGGTAAGTAGTACTGCCGTTTGTAAGCATCTTCATATAGAACTGGGGTTCTATATGGAGTTGCTTTGAATATGGGGTTCTATAGAACTGGGGTTCTATATGAAGTCTATCACAGATGCGTTGCTACTCCCGAGGACTGAGATGGTCACCTCATATAAAAGTGAGCTGGCAACCACACCCTCCCACCGAAACGCACGAAATGCTTCTCGCTAGAAATAGGTGTGGCGGTGGTACTTACCCGGTCGAACTAAATTGGTTCTATCACCTGGCTTATGCACGTTTGGGGCCCCGAATAATTGATACAGCAGATATAGAGGTAGTTACGCCCCTTATAAGTTAATAAACATTATGCCTTCCCGCTAATTTACCTACTATAGATAGCCATTAATTTTGTTTACTTTTAATTCATTTTCCACTTAAAATACAACTATGAATCTGGAAAGGTGACAAAAGAATAAAATACAAAATGTGAAAGCTAGCATAATTTCTTCATAAAATTGTTGCACATTTCTGTACAGATGCTGCCGGAAACATTTTATGTTTTAGACAACAATGTTATATTTTTATGTGAGAGTGTCGTAATATTTAAGTTCGTAGCTTGAAGTTAGGTGATAGAGCTCAACAGTACTCAAACATTAAAGAAAAATATGTGAAGAGTTTACGAAACAAGTACCTAACATCGTTAAAAACATTAAAATAATCAACCCGACTGCTTAAAACAATTTTTTTGTTCATAATGATATTGTATATATATTTAATTTAACGTTTTTGTCAAGATAGTCCAGTAAAAGTATTATATATTTTTAGAGTGGTCTATTTACTAGCTTTCATTTGATAACATATTGTCGTAATAGTAAGAAAATATCGTCCCTCTCTTCCTTTTTTTACCTCTATTTCCAGGCGCCATTTTTCAAAATTATATAGTCTATATCACTTTTCAACTGATATGATTCTAATGATATGTCATACGTCACAATCCGATTGGGCTCTACCGCATGCCAAATACATGAACATACATAATATAAAACATGCATACGTACAAACGCTCTAAAACATTACCCTCCTTCTAACGCAGTCGGGAAAATACTTACTAAAGTTTATTTGATTTAGTACCTATCGTCTATAACGAATATTCTCAATAAGTCAATAGTATTCTCAGAGCATTCTGGTAGTTGCGCTTCGCACGGGTCGATCCGCCTGGAGCTGCGATTGATTTCAAATTCAATAATGTCGTGGAGTTTGATCAAGGAAAAACACCTTTTCCAGTAAAAAATGATGAATGAAATAATATACCTTAGACCTGGACTGATTGGTTTCTTTTATTTTATTATTGTACGTTTAAATATGTTTTCTTTTTCAGATTTAGATTAAAATGATTATTTATGATATTACAATTTGAATAATATTGTTATCCTTTATTGACTTGGTGTAATATCAAACTGACATGCACAGAATTTATAAATGATTCTTAAATGAATTATAGGGTGGAAAACAAAGACTTATTAATAATATATTTTTTCACAAGTGTGAAGCAGACTTATACGTACCATAACATTGGCCTTTTGTGCATGTAATGTATAGTCTTCTGTATTTAATTAACCTACATCCGTAGTTCAAAGGGAATATTCTAAAAGGATTTCAGAGGACTTTTAAAATTATTCGATAAACATATTTACTTGCTTTACCTTCAGTTTCCACATTATGTTCTTGTCGATATCAGCGCGTCAATACTTCACTCGTAAAGCAAGAGTATTTACTTATTTTAAATGTAGGCAGTATCTATTTCCGGTGATTCTGGAATATAGGCATGTAATACGTGTGGAAGGATCGAATATCGGATTACCAAAATTAATATAATATCATTAACATTTTTAAATATACCACATTTTATTAAATACTGGTTATAACATTTTAAGTTATACATCTTAAGTCGTGAATTGTAACATGAACACACGTACCTGTGCTTAAATTTAAGTGTAAGTCAATAATATAAATATAATATCGACTTGAGATAAAACCGATTACAGTTGCAGAATTAATTATTTTATGTATATAGCTTTTTGCCGCGGCTTTTCCCGCTTCAGTCACATTACCACGGCAATGATTGGTATCCCATATGTTAATTCAGGTCTTTAACTATCTGTGCTTCAAATTTCAACGAAATTCGACAGGTAGTTGTCTCGTGAAAGACTAAGAAACAAACAAACATCCTCACACATTTCGCAAGAATAATATTAGTAAGATACTATTTAAATGGCGACAGCATATAACACGCTATGAAAATGTTATAAGTACATCATTTTTTTACGTCCGGGAACCTTTTGTAGGCTTCTTTCCGCTGGGCAAAAGAGAGAGTGCAACGGAGTCCGGTCTCGACCGTATACCGAATAAACCTCTGACGGTGTTCCTTCGACCACTTGCGCCAGGGGATAAGTACGTCATGTTGATAATTTTTCCAGCTCCGATATTACTCTAACTAACCTTATTTATTATTTTCGCAATGTAAATGTATATTCTGCTGTAAAATTAAAGAATCTGAAGTTTAATGAAAGACGAAATTATAAAATAAGTCCGGAATTTAAATTTATTTTCTTCTGACTTGAATGTCTGTATATAAGCATAAAGCAAATATCTCATCGGCAGTTCTCCACATCGTTGGATGTTGAACGTCAATGAGCACAGACACCTCATGACAGATTAATTATTCCGTTTGTCCACTTGCCACCCTCGACCCTCGCACGATTTGATATACGTACTCGTGTTAGTGCCAGAACTATGATTTTATTATTACGGTACGAGACAGGGATCATAAAACATTAATTCTTTTAATGTCGCGACTCAACTGTCGCTTAAAAGATTTTCAGTTATTGTATTCAGGAGATATATGACAAGCGCAGTACTGGTACTGCGCTTGTCTGCCTAAAAATAATTTAAGACCCGGATCTTTAATTATGTTTAGGCGCGGCAAAAACTTAAAAATGCCGCCCCTTGAATTTATTTTCACCACCTTAATTAATTCAGACATCAGATGTTCAATAATTGGTGGTCATTTAAAACGTATACGTGTCAAGAGTTCAACTTCTTTCTGACTAGGCATCTCACTGGTCAAAGTTATATCAATGATGAGTTGCGCATCGATTGGAAAGTGTGAATTTGCCGCCCTCTGAACCTGCCGCCCGCGGCATAGGCCCCGGGTTGCCCCCTCTAGATCCGGGGCTTGGCAAGCGTAAAGGAATATTGCCGAGAACGTCATTTGTTTGTTTAAAAATATATGTTGGTTAACTTATTAATACAGTTTAATGTAGTTCTAACGTAAAATAATTCTGTACTTAAACGAGGGCAAAAGTGAATATGTAACTGTACAATATACGAAGCAATAATCAATATTATACGCGATTTAGGTAATTTATGTGCGGAATCGTTATAAACTTTTACGCGAAACCGTTTGCCTTAGGGCTTTGAAGTATTTTGTTCGCTCTAACTTAAAGATTAATATGACTTGAAGTTTCCTTGGCAGATTTTAAAAGGAAAGCCATTCATGACATCTATAAATTGGACCGTGTAAAATGATTAAAATGTACTTATATGTGTAAGATTTGGTAAAAATAGGTTGTATTGTTTTTAAACAAACTTTAAAAGTATCCGTTTGTTATTGTTTTATATCTGAACTTAACGATAATGCAGACGGGCTACCTAATGTAAAGAAGTTACTATAATTTATATACATTTGCAACACCAGAGGATTTTTCAGTGCATCGCCGGCTTTGTAGACACGCTCTTTTTGTACTTTTCTTGAAGAGACTCATGTCATAATGATACGAGCATATTCATACTTTTTGGTGTTTATTGAATTATTGTTACAAGATTTTATAATAAAAATTATATGTATCTATGTCTACTACTAATTACTATAAGACTGTTGTATAATAGCGAGGGATTCAATAGTAATAATAATTAACAATGTATTAATTTAAACTCCAGAGTTCCTGCACTGAAAACATATACTCAACATCCAAATTTCTAATCGTAACTATTTTCTAAGTCTTCTTTTAACAACATTCTTGTAGATGTACAAAATTATTTATTTCGCAAGTTTGGTCTGACGAAAAATGTATAAAAGTAAATTCTTCCAGTTATATGGCTACTTCAAATACGCTCTATTTGAAGTACCCGTATGTTTGGAGGGGTGGCAAGTTGTATGCATAATTAACAATGTTCGTAGGTGTATTTCGGGTGGTCTAGTAAATCTCTTTGACGGATAGTCGCCACTGTGTTACGTTATTTTGTGTAGTGAACCGGACAATGGCCCTCATGCAATATGCAAACCAAACCGGCCTTGCCCTACCTTGAGACCGGCTTATCCATTGTTTACCTCCTTCTGTGGCTTGAGCTGGGATGCGGACTCATCCACTTCTTCGCTTAACCTTAAACTTTCCTGATTAAATTCCAGCAAGCAGATGTCAGATAAAAACTACTGAATAAACAACACTAATTTAAGTAAAAGCATAGTAAAGTCAAAGAGTTTTTATGATTCGAGGGTAGGACACTAAAGCCACACAATGTACACGTGTACAATGTATGGACATTACAGCTGCTAAGTTTTGACTAGGAGGTTGTGGTAAAACATAGATACACGCTACATTGTTTCCAACTTGCTCCACAGATCGTTAGTACAGGGGTCCGTATGGGAGGAACGACTAATTCAGTAAAAAGTTATTCATAAAGTTTATTAGTCGATGAATTGTTATAAAAAATAAAAGAGTAGTCCTAAGAGCTGTATATTATTACTCATTATAAATAAAATATGTTATTATAATCTTCCACGTAGTTATATAGCATGAATGTACAGGTGACAGGCAACTTTACATTAGGTAGAGCAATAGAAATTTGCTATTTTACTACAAAACATGAACTAGAGTAAATTGTTCCTTTTTATACATGCCTACAAGACTCGGATGTACGAGAATATACATACTCGTACTTGCTCGCAAAGAAGTGGGGAGCTTAAATATTTATCGCTCGCCGTGAACGCCGCGGAAACCCGGCGGATGTTTTATGAGTAACGTGACTAATCATTTTTGGGCTCAAAACGGGACATCGGTTCGTTTCGTGAATTAACACGTTTATTTATTTATTTAACGTATTACGGCAAGTATAGAATGCTGCACATAGCACGAAACACTTGGGCTACTAGTATTGCTCAATGTCAACATGGTATGTACCTATAATATTATGTGCGGCCGTACATCAATAGAAAAACACGATGAAATAAAAAAATATATATTTATAGTAGACGCATACAAAGGTCAATCCATTTATCAGTGTTTCGAGGTCCACTGCTGCATATTGGCCTCCCTTAGATGGCGCCACTCCAACCGTTCCTGTGCCTTCTAAAGCCAACGGTTTCTACCATTAGTACGAGGTTGTCTTGTTTTTTCCAGACAAGATTGAGTCTTGTTTCTGCCAAAAATGTCCTATGTAAATTTTAGTTCCGAAACAAGCCGCTAGGGGCGCTGCATGTAGATGTATGGGCAGGAACAAGACTCAATCTTGTGTGGAAAAACAAGACAAACTCGTACTAATGGTACTGCTTACTTCTTCAGGTTATCGTTCTAGCTGGTCGGGGGGCGATCTGTGCTCATTTTGCCTAAACGTGGTCTCCACTCGAGGACCTTAAAAAAGGTCACTCATTACAAATTAAATGGTATGCAAAATATTCGCACGGTTCGGTTGAATAGATAGCGCCATTTCGAAAAACGGAACATTTTTGTGCCCCGGGTGTTATCTTTCGGGACACCGGGACAGGTAGCAGAAAAACGGGACAGTCCTTTCAAAACGGGACGTCTGGTCACGTTATTTATGAGCGAAAAATGAGATGACGTATCCAGATAACGAGACTATTTTGTTCTTCACAACTTTTTTCTATTACTGTTATACATTAAGTATTCTTATAAATGGAGTGTAAACTTAGTGTCTTCTGTCTTACATATTTTTGTTACAATAGATTTAGTTTGCTGGTCTTATAAAAATCATATTATTTATTGTTTGTTACGTATTTCACTACATACTAAACTAAGTACATATACAAGAAATACGAGACAAAAGTATTGCGAATCAATAAATTTTCATAATAAAAAGCTACCATGAAAAAAAATTACCTCTAAACACCATATTTTCGCATATAGAAAGTTGCACATAGTTATTTTTACCAGGTGGTAGATTCAATGCAGTTCGACCGGGGAAGTACCACCGCCACACCTGTTTCTAGCGTGATGCAGTTCTTGCGTTTCAGTGGAAGGGTGTGGTTGCCGGCTCACTTATACATACATATATGAGGCGACCAACATAGTCCTTAGGAGTAGTAATGTATCTGTGATCGACTTCAGATAGAACCCCTGTTCTATATGAAATTGCTTACAGGTACATGGGCGGCAGTAACCACTTACCATCAGGTGGACTGCATGCCCGTTTGCTACTTCATTTTCATATAAAGAAAAGTTATCAAGTTTCGTAACTGCTATTAATTTCCCGATATTAATCGGTAAGATATAAATCGCTGTCATTGACGTAGACATTAGACTACACGTTCTGGAAAATACTTGGTTACATTCCAGTGCAAATAAGTAATATAAGGATTAGGACAAGGTCTCTGTTTAACTAACGCTATATATGCCCTCCTAAATAAAATAAAAAAAACCGTCCAATATAATACCAATTAGGTCACTAGTTCCAGTAAGGTTTGGAAGATAAGAGAAGAAGAACGAGTATAGTTAAAGAGAACGGTCAGGTACCACAGCCACATCTATTTCTACCGTGAAGCAGTTTTGCGTTTGAAGAAGGGTTTGCGGTGGAAGGGTGTGGTTGGCGGCTCACTTTCGTATGAGGAGATCATGTTAGTCCTCGGGAGTAGCAGCGCATCTGTAATGGAGTTCAGATAAAACCCCTGTTCTATATGACTTACTTACAGATGTCAATGGGTGGCAGTAACCACTTACCATCAGGTGGACTGCATGCTCCTTTGCTACTACAATTTGATAAAAAAACGATCATCGTTTACATAAATTGCAATATGCGAAAGCGTAAACTTCGACCGACAAGCGACTAAGGGCACAGTATATAAAGAGTTGCTGTCTCTGTGTACCTACTCAATGTACTGTCTTATTAAGTGTAGACGCAATGTACTTTCTCATTAGGACTTCGAATTGGACCGTAACTACTTCATAACTACGTGACTGGAGTTACTCCGGGTATAGCGTCGCTAACAAAAGAACATTCACCCTTTATAAACATGTTGAGGATAAGTCATATGAGCCACTAGAGAAAACGTCTAGGTTCTAAATTACGTTTTTACAGATACTTTGGCTTTCTACTATGTAAAATAAAATGAAGTAATTATGTGACTCTTATTTTACGCATACATATTTTAGAAATATCCGAAAAGTATGTAAGATTGAAACACGTGATTAAAGTATCATTCATTTAGATATATAAAGATATATTATAGACTTTCAATTCTACTGAAATAAATTTGTAAAAAAACATCGATAACGAGGTCGAAATAAAATATGAGTTCAACCTGAAGCAGATCGATGTACATTACTTACTCTAGACGACTATGTTGGAATGCAATGCTTCATATAGCGAACGTTTGTCTATATATAGCAGCTCGGATGAAGGTATGTCAATATATCTGGACCAAAAACCTTAGAATAATAGTTTATAATAACTGTATAAAACGGGTTTATAAAAAGTTTAAGCGCTTGCCTTGATATGACTACCGATTTATGACTTTACTTTCAGGTTATCAATGTTCCTAAAAATATTTTGCTTTGAAAACTACTGGGATAATTTGAAAAATATTGGAGTGATTTAACAAAACTTAGCAGTTACTTAAAGATGTTGGCTTTCATGGTTCGAGTCCCAAGGCACCATAAATACACCATTTTTTGCTAAATAACAATAGTGTTAAGTGTGCCTATGTTTTGATTTGAGAATTTGTAAAAGGGGATTTTATTTGTAAAAGCAATTTGTAAATAAAACTTTTTAACAAAAAATAGAAACCGACTTCCATGTCACCAAAAAGCAATAAAATAATTTAAATATA
>DWNE01007317.1:0-12344 GCA_018249875.1 Cecropterus toxeus | reverse complement strand
AAAATTATTTTCTACTTTTTAGTTCAGTTAGCAATAAAAGCGTGTTTTTTTAGTTTTTTAAACTATTATTTATTTAATCTGATCTGGAGAAACACTCTTATCCGATGCGTTCTTAGTTCGTTCTTAGGGCTAGCAATGTATCTTAGGTAAGACTGATGTAACTGAGGTCGATAACAGATGTCCATGGGCAGCAGTTTATATATTTTTTTCGTTTTCGTCAGCCCATTATTGTCCTACTCCTGGGCACGGATCTTCTCTCAGAATAAGAGAGTTTTAGGCCATAATTCAACGCGCTGGTTAAGTGCAAATTAGTAGACTTCACATACCTTTCAGAACTTTTTTTTAGAGAACTCTAAGGTGTGCAGGTTTCCTCAGGATGTTTTCCTTCACTGTAAAGCCGTGGTAATTGATTTCTAATATGCACACAATTTTTGAAAAATCAGTGGTGTGGATTGAACCTCGGACCCTCGATTAAGAGGCCGAGTTTCAACCATTAGGCTATCAGATACTTCGCAGTTTATATGTTAGTATATAAACGTATGGGGAGCATATGTTTATGTTTAACTGAGCTGGTTTTGGAAGGGTTTGGTTACTTCTGATTAACGGTTTTCGGCACGTCGCCAGTGACGGTGGCTACTTCTCCATATTTGTTCTTCATTTAGTTGGCACGGTTAAGTTTTCGGTTATATTCCCTGCCAACAAGACATGTAATGTTTGGAATAACTTGGACCCCGGGGTATTTTGGCTTAGTACCGCTAGTGCATTTACAGGTAATTTGTTGGTAATTTGATTTCATTTGTGGTAATCTAGATAGACTACATTGTTTTTGTAGGATTCATTCAACAGATTAAACAATCATTCTATGACTCTACATAATTCAAAAGCTGTTAAATTATTAGGGTTTTGTTTTTAGCAAGAGTAGCAACCCATCTGTGATTTACTTCGGATAGAACCCTTGGTCTGTATAGATTGAATTACCAGTGCCTATGGGCACTCACAACTTACCTTTAGGTGGGTTTAAAATAAAAGACACTTTCTACACTCATAGCCCCACATTAGGATTTTCTTCTGTGTCGTGGGTGCCATGGACACACAAAGACGAATACACAAACGCCCAGACCCAGACGCCTCATATGAAAGTGAGCCGGCAGTCGCACCCTTCACCGAAACGCAGGAACTGCTTTACTCTAGAAATAGGTGTGGTAGTGGTACCTCTTCGGTCGAACTATTCTCGTTCTACCACCTTCCAAATAAACGGTGTGGCAAGGTGGTCGTTCAAACTATGTTATAGGGAAGAAACGCTTTCTACACTCATAGCCGAACTGCATGTTAGTTTAATATCCATACTAATGTATAAAAAATAGATCTGCCAAGTGCGAGTTGGACTCGCAGGCGAAGGGTTCCGTAGCATTATCATTCACAAATCTTGAAGAGAAAATGTAGCTCTGTTGTAAAAATAAATAAATAAAGTTAAACAGTTTTCCAACTACAAACTTAAGATTGTTCTTCATAGAGTTTGTATGAATTACAAAGTTATGTTATTCGGTTGTTGAAGAAGTGCTGTTTCTCAAAAACTGTCAACCTTATCTTGTTCGAACCAATTTTCGTTGAAGGTTTTCCTTAACATCTACAAAATATATTTTATCCAGTTTTTTAACACTCTTAGTTTAGAAATTACACAATCGACTCAATCGACTAAACAACTCAATCGATTAAACAACTCAATCGACTTTGAGAAAAAATGAACTTAGAAACCTCAATGCCATTTTTGAAGACGTTTCTATAGATACCCCACACGTGTGGGTAACATGAAAAAAAATGAGTTTTAGTTCCATGTATGGGGACCCCCCATAAATTTAATATATAATTTAAATTTTGTACATAATTCGAAAAGTGGTTAACAGAATACACTTACCTACCAAGTTTCAACTCTGTAGTCTTAATAGATTCCGAATAAAGTGGCTGTGACATACGGACAGATGGACGGACGGACGGACAGACACACATGACGAATCTATAAGGGTTCCGATTTTTGCCATTTGGCTATGGAACCCTAAAAACAATAAAAACCTATATCAAAAAGCAACCTACCTGATGAGTTCCTCCCAATAGGCTTTGAAGGCTTCACAGGTTGAACAGTAGGAATGGGTTCAATACTTTCAGTTCTGTATTCAAACTGTCTGTTTATAGACAGCAGGTTTTCGAGTTTCTTCTTCAATAAGTTTCGATTTGATGCTGTGATAGGAATATTATAGCCATGATCTAAGAGTTGAGCTCGGAGCTCTGCATCCGTCATTAAAGAAATTTGATAAGATGTTTGGAAATCTGTTGAAAATTGCTTTATTTAAGTTCTGTTAATGCATGGAATCATAGCTCTATTTGAATCAATTTGTATTTTCAAGCAATAAGAGCATTTGTGTTACTAGCATAGTAAAAGTCTCTCAGGTGGAGGCTTGAGTTTCAAATCTCTAGGAAACAAATCTGGTTTCTCTAAATTTAAAGTTATAAAATGACTAGCCTTAACAATGTATAGAAACAATGTACAGCGACCTATGAGGGTACTGTAGGGTTCGTAATGTTTTTAATTTTGTATAAAGGCTAACTTATATAAGAGACGACCATTTTAGTCCACACTAGTAGCAATGCATTTGTGATCGATTTCAGGTAAAACACCTGTTCTATATGAAGTTGTTTACAGATGTCCACGGGCAGCAGTAGCCACTAATCATAAGGTGGACTGCATGCTCGTTAGTTACTCCATATTAAGTTAAAAAAAAAATACACAATTTTCCATTATGGTAGACAATGCATCATATCTGTCATTCTGTAGTGCCATTAAATTGCCCAGCTTGGACAAAGTACATATTTAATTATAATTTTTAATGTAAATAATTAAAATGATCAAATTCAATTACTGAAACTTATATTTACTTCTTTTTATAGATTTAATGAAATGTTGTTTTAATAATAAATTTCATTGCTGGTGCAACAGTCACAACAGATCATTTTGTAACTTCACAGCAATAAGTTTTTAAGTTATTTTTGAAAAAATCCTTATTGCAAGCCAGAATATTTCAATAATATTATTTTGTTTAAGATACAGTTAAAAGAATTAAAGATACATGTAAAGAACTTATTATGAATAATGAACCAGAAACTTATTTAACCGAGAGCTTAAAATTAGATTTTGTTAGCTTAACAGTGTACCTATTGTAGGTTTAGCAAAATTCTGCCTTTTAATAGGTTCAACGGGTTCATTGTTTACAACAGTGTATCGAAGAGGGCGACTAGTATTGTTTGCCATAAGCCGCGTCAGCTTGTTCTTCAACACATTGCGGTTGCTTGCAGTAACTGCCACATTATACCCATGTCTGAGAAGACCAGCGCGTAGCTCCGTATCTGACATCCAATCAACTTGATCCATTTTTTAGTTCAAATATTTGTGCTAATAGTATTTAGATTGATGAGTCAGTCGCCTGCTAAGATGTATTTCACCATAATTTTAATGCACATAAAAACTTGCAACAAAATACAATCGTAGACTAGAGTAACTATATATTACAAATCGCGTAATCATAATGATGTGGTTATATTATAAATTCTCTTTGAAATATATGTAAGGAAACATTTCTTCTTTCTTGTACACGGGGAAAACCTTATATTATACTTGAAAAACAACAAATAACGATTCACTTAAAATGTGCTTTATAAAACGTATATAAATTATGCAGTAACATTATAATAACACATTTATAATAATTCTAATAAATTCAAATTTAAAGTGCAGTGAATATTTGATTATTTTCTGTCTAAACAAATAAATAAATAATTAAATATGAATACTTGACATTAAATGACAAGTGACATTTGACAATGACATAAATAGCGGAAAATTATTTATTATTTTAAATGTTTTCCGGTTTTTGGCTTGGCGCCTTAAAACCTAACTTCATTAATTCGCGGCCATCTCTTTTCACCTCGCGGAAAATATGTCCATAGTAAAAAAAATACTTTTTACGGCCTTGGCGCCTTACTTTTCAGCCTAACTTTAATAATTGTCTTATAGTATAGTAACAATAATCCGAATTGCAAAGATAATTATATTGTTCATAGATCAATTAAAATAAAAAATCGGAATAAGTAGACATTTACCAGATTCGTTGCCTAATGGCGCATTTACTTTAGGTCGATCAAGTAAGCGTCGCTCGCTTTCGGTTTAACAAAATTCTGAACTGATTTGCTAACATAAAGTCATTCTTTAGCCGTTAGCGCTCAGTCCCCGTAAATGATAAGTAGATATTTTTATAAAGGAATAAACGCATTACGGAGAAGAATATACATTCAGAAAAAATAAAGGAAACTAGCTGTACCAAGCAGTTTTACTCGCGTTTATTGGAGAACAATCTATTAAAAACAAACAAACATAGCGTTTTATATAGCCTAAAGCCTTCCACGATAAATTTACTATTCAACACAAAAAGATTTTTTCAATTCGAACCAGTAGCTCCTGAGATTAATGCGTTCAACCAAACAAACTACTACTTTGTAATGTTAGTATAGATTAAAAATATGTAAAATTTTATGTGATGAGTACACAAAACACATTTCTAACATCGGAATAAATGTATCTATACTTTTTTTTAAATTATTAAGTAGCATTTAAATCTTTGCAGAGAGATGATTAGGTACTCTCCACGTTCATTTTTGAAGCGAGGTGTCGGTTGCTCTGTAATGAATATGCTTCTTTACATTTTTCATGATATCTGTTACAATTATAAAAATCGAACTGCTAGTTCTAATAAAAAAAAACTGATTGAACATGTATATTTCTTCCGATATTTTTCCAAATCGTGGAAGCTCATTGTAATTAGAAAAAAACATATAGGAAGCGATTTAGTGGTAGATTCATTTTAATACTATTTTATTTCACTTCGCATTATCAAAATTTCAAACAATTGAATTTACTTTGAACTTTTATATATCAGTAAAGAAACTGTAATGTTCTTTACTGATATATAAAATAGAATCAGTCATTGGCAAAAAATAGAATTTGTAGAATTAATATGCAACAAATAAATAACAATAACGTTATCAATAACATATTAATATGCAATTAATATGTTATTGATAACGCGATATAAAAATACAAAATATTCCAGAACAATACTGTTGACTAATATTTATTTAAAATTCTTTTTAAATTATGACAGGGCAGCCGTATGTTAATCATTGTACCTTTGCTCACTTCCCTTGTCATCACATTAAAGGATCTCGCCAATGCTACTTTAATGGAAATTTAATTGGAAGATTAATAATATTAGGCTTAAAGGCGCCAAGTCAAGGCTGTAAAAACAATTAAAATAATGTTACTTTACTATACTATTCAAAATACGTTAAGAAACTCTGTTACTTACCATGAATGCTTATAATTAAATAAAACACTAATAAACAGGACGTCATTTATTCGTGTCTTAACAAAAGTTCCATTCTAAATAGTGTATACGTCTACATTATAAATACATAATACCAAAGAATTGAAATAAGTCACAAGTAGAAAAATACAAGAAATTATTTTACACAGGAAACCAGACATTTATGTATACGATTATTATTATGTGTATCTAATCTAATCGTAAATACTTATACCTTATATGTATGAACTTAGTAGCTAGTCTAGTTAGCAAAATCTGAAGAGGTAATAGCAGTATGTCACGTAATTCGCAATTAAAAAATTGAAACAAACCCTTTTTTTTGCTTTAAATATTCTCGTCGCGCCTAAAAAAATCACTTCCAAAATCTGTGTCTACTTTTTATTAAATTTTAAGCTTTGTCTATGTATAAAAACAGATACCAATTGTGGCGGGAAAAAATATACCATAGAGTACATTTTTTATAAAAAAAAAAACGTAACGACTCAGCTCGCCAGCCAATCCAAAGCATCGACTTACGCCCCAAGATCATCGTAGAATACTTAACACAAGATGCAGACTTCTTTGATATAGTCCTTCAGGATTTGTGAGCAGTAAAAATATTTCTTTCTTAAGTTATTGCATCTTTTTAATTAACGTTACCCACACGAAAGAGATTTTTAATAATAATAATAAAAGTTTATTATCAAACTGTTATGATTTAAACATTGGAATATTAGCAAAAAAATATCTTTTTAACATTTAAATTCGAACGAACTCTTTTTTCATTTGAAATACAAAAACTATATTCATTTTGAGATGTTTTCAGAAGAATTCTTCAGCTTTATTAAAATTTATTAGTATTACAGAGAAATTACATTTAATATATTAAATACGCCTTACTTACAAATTATGATACAATAATTTATGTTAATTACAATTTGATTTATAAATAAATGTCTCGAAACACGAGGTCATGTCATTCCATAAGAGGCAGCCCGTATGTTGATCATATGATATAACTTATTTTATTTTATTTTGAACATAATTATACAAGAATTATATAAGAACACTGGTGGCGAATCGAACCTACATCCTCCAGCTTCACGGTCAGAGTCCAGTAACTTCTAGACAAAGAGGTAATGAATAATCTATATTTACAACTCATTATTGAATTGTGATCAAATAAAATATAAAGTACAGTAATACCCCGACTAAGGCGAACCTTTACCTTTGCGCTTTAAATTTATTTCACACTGTAAACGAGGAGCGAATTCCTTCTACCAAAACGTGGAATTAAAAAAATATTACCATGTGATGAGGACATTAAATCTACATCAAAATATATTTGGCTGGCGATTTTATATTTTATTTTTTTCAAAATTTTATTTAACACTTTTTATATAAATTGCTAAGTTCTTTAGATTCCGGCCCCAATTAAAAATAACTTATATTATTCTCACTCGGTCCCACCTGTCGCGTAAGTTCGGGGTATTACTGCAATACAGCTACACACTATCATATGTTTTGTTATATGCAAAATAAGTATAAGTTATAATAACATACATAAACCTAATTGTTTTTTTTTTGTAAGTAGGTACTTCTATAAAGAACTTTGGTAACAAATGTGATGTGTTCTCGATAGAATCTTTATGTGGATCAATAAAATCAATTTAATTTAAAATTGATAATGATTGTGAGGTGGTTATACTTGCAAGAACTATACCAGTACCATGTACCATGGCCGTATATTTATGGAACCCTTATCATAAGAGAAAAAAGAATGATGGTTTACAAATGCGGACCCTTTTTTTGGCGACAAATTTCGGATTCTTTTATTTTGGACCCCTGCCTTCTTCTGGTATAGGATGGAAAAAACTAGGAGAGAACTTCTAGTTTGAAAGGTATGCTAACGCAAGTCTTTAATGTCGGCAATTATTGTCAATTATCAAATAGGGGACCACATTTTTTTAATATGTTTAAAATCTGTTTAAATACAGGTTTTGTTTGTAGATTAGTTATAAAAAATTAGGCCTCAAATGTCAAGGTTATTTATCGGATCAATTAAAACCGGTTGAACAATTTATTGTTAACAGCTCCGCTGAACAAATTAGACTTTGAATGCACATAAATTAACTCAACAATAAAATTAACATGTCCACACCTAGAAAAGTAATAAAATAATACATATTATTTATAAAATATATACAAAGTAAATTCATCTTTGCCTTTAAAATGTCCCTTCATCTTTTTCATTTATAAATACTTATACACATATTTATTAAAATATAAATCCTTGCATTAAGTGGGGGGTCACTGTGGGGGTTGCCACCCCCCAAAGCCCTTCTCCAGTTCCCTCGCCACCGCTAAGCACAGCCTGTCTTGGTAAGGCGCGGCTATAACCTGGTAAAATAAAGATATGTATTAAAATTATATAACTTTGTAAAAATTAATTCTACCGTTTTTTGCAGTCTGATTCGACTGATCTTAAAGGATAACCATGAAATTATTAATAATTAATTAAGTTTCTGGTGATTCGAGAACAGGCACGCAAATAAATGTAATTCATTTTTTGAAGTGAACTTTTTGCGCATCTTAGTGTAAATTTTTTACGGATAAATCCTGATACGAAAATGGGTGGCGTGTTTTTATTATTAGGTTAATCTTATATATATCGCAAATGTACTAGGGTAATATAACTTTCTCGTTCTACACGTGTACAACCAAGTGCGAGCGGGACACAAATATACTGACGGTTGCTTTTCAACGTAATAATTATAAAATATACATTTGTCTCTTTCTATTTCGTATGCTTGATGGTAGTATTAAATTTTTAAATCAAAATATGTGTCTCAAATGTACCAGGACAGTATAGTTATTCAGGAGGTAAAAAATATTTTAAAAGAGATTTTCTTATGCATCTCTCTCGACACTTTTTGACACTTTTATTTATTTAATTATTATAAATTCATTAAATTGCTAATATATTATCTTCCTTTTGCCTCCCTCTACGTCTCGGAAATCTAAAGCTATAGTTTAATTAGATATGAATAAATAAAAATTAGTTTGCTAAAGAAGTTTCACTTTAGACATATGTACTTTGTAAGCACGCATTTTTTTCAAGTTACTGTTGGTCCTACTGGCCTTTAGAAGGAAGGGATGGATTTGGTCCCGTTACTGGATTCCTTGACCTCCTTCTTCGAGGAGCGGTCGCGGGCCTAGCTTTTCCCGGAGTCTTACCTTTCAGTCACTCGGTGAATACATATTGCGGCTGATCCAAGGACCTGCGAGGTAGGCCAGCAATAGTCCAAAATGAGTACTACGTGGTACATTACCTGTATGCTGACGGGCAGTCCCTTGTACAAGCCCATGGGCACGGCGGTGGCGGGCGCGCCCAGCACGTTGAACAGCATGCTGTACATGACGCCCGACGCCTTCACGTACACCTCCCCGTGGCGGTGCGCCAGCCCGTTGAACACCGGGTACAGGAGCACCCCGTCCGTACCCAGCGTGCTCTGGAAACGATATTGTTTATTAATCATCTGTGACATAGTCTTTATATCTGTCGTCAGCTGTATTGATAATGGTTCATTAGATTAAATATATTATTAATGAATAACAAATAAAAAAACTCGACTATTTAAATTATTTACTGGGGTGCTTTTGGTACTAGAACCGATTTTCTTTATTATCGTAACATACTATTTACGGTAATAAAAAAAATCTGTTTGCAGAAGTCATATTTAATTTTTTTTTAAACTATATCAATCTATGTAAGTTCTATTGTCGCTTCCTTTCCTCACCCATTCCGTCTTTAGGTACCACACCGTGAATCATATTTTAAGCCTTTGTTAAACGTGGCACGCATCAGAGTTGTTCCTTAATTCGTATCAAGTACATACGTACCACGAGTCGTTCATCCAGCCTCTTCTCTTTCAGCCGCTGCACCGTAACGATTTCTCAAGTCTGTGTCAGTTATTTCGCTCTTGAGCGGGAAACTTTCAAAAGGTACCTGACGTCATAGGACCGAAGTAAGGTTATGTGGGATTTTTACCGCATTAAAAGTGGCCGTTCTCGGGGCAGCGAAGAGGACTCCGAGATTTCCAAAAGAAGTAACTGGAGACTTCAGAGCGCATTGTCCTATCGGGTTCCACTCAGGTGAGCAGCTGGGCCCACTGCACCGTATGGTTTCTACGTCGGTATGCGACTATACATACTGCCGTTATTCCCGGGGACATCTGGTTGAACGTTCCGAGCTTCCACTTTCGCCTCCCTCAACCCCGGAAGCCCCTTTCGGTTGCCTCTTACGACCGGCAGAGGAACTGCAACGACGTACCACGAGCCGGTCCGGAGCCGCCGACACGAACAGCCGATTGCGGCCAGCAGCGAGAGCGATACCCTCGTCCGCCGTAACCGTCCCTCCCGCCCGTGTGCACGTACCGCGAGCCGGTCCCGCAGGCGCTCGGCGCGGGCGCGGTAGGCGGCGCGGCGCGCGCGCGGGATGAACAGCCGGTTGCGCGCCAGCAGCGAGAAGCCGAGCCCCTGCAGCGAGCGCCGCGCCGCGCCCACCGACCAGCGGCACACCTCCAGCGCGAGACTCTTGTTTTGCTGAGACACGTGGAGAGAGGGAAAAAGAGTGAGATAGAGTATAGAGTTTCTTTTGTTAGATTGACGACCAGCACTGCGGCGCTACCGGTCCTGGCGGGCGTGCTGCCAGCCGATCTCAGTGAGCCGTGCGGGCCGACGAGATGGGGTGCACAAGTCCGCGGCCGAAGAGGACACACAGAAACAGAGAGAGGCAATCACGGCAGATGTGGTTACCCAATGTCATCAGCAGTGGGAAAATATGGACAAAGGCACGGAGACATATTGTTTTTACCCGAACGTGGCAGCCGTCTCAGGGCAACCTGGGTCCAGGCAGATTATGAAACTTCGCAAATCCTTGGCATGAATGTTTCAAAAAGAGACTGCATGATATGAAGCTGAGTGAGGAGAAAGCATGTTGCTAGCTCTCCCAAGCCGCGGGAGATGAATATATGCATCATGTGCTATGGAAGTGCCCCTTGTATGACGAATATAGGGAGTGCATGGTGCATGCTAAATGGGTTGATCCGTGAAAAGGGGGGAAAGGTCTACTAATGCGATCACGTCGCCTCCAGGGCTAACTTTCGTGCACTGAGCGATTTCACCCAGAAATGGCATTATTTGTTGTAGAAAGAACCATGATATTCTACTTTAATTTAATTTAAAAACCGTGTATATTTTTGTACCTAAAAAGTTCAGACATTAATATTTTTGGGCTACATTTATTAAATAAAGATACCAAGTTTCATGCTCAAATTGATTGTAATTTATTAGGGGGCAAAAAATACCTAATACACGTCGGTGCGTCGGCCGAACTTGACCAACCCACTACCGCGTGTTTTGATATTTGATCTACGGTACCCCCATATAAAAAAATATATATACGATATAAAATTTCTGTTTCATGTATTTCAATTGCCCTGCTATACATTAAATACAGGTATGGCTAGTATGTAAATAAAATAATTATTGAAATTTTATGTATTTTACATTGCACCATGAATATTGTAATCAATCGTAATATTTTAATATCAAAATTATGTACAGTAAGATTGTATTAATTGATATATATTTTAATAATTATAACATACCTTAGGATTTGTAGGGTCCTGTAACATATTAGGGATGTCCTTCATCGAAAAGAATACTGAAACTGATATCTCCACTGAATCTTCAAGATCTTCAAATTTTTCCTAAGAAATATAGAACAGAAATAAATTAATTAATCCCACTTTTTACCAAATAGTACATATTGACCTAAAGGTTTCTTTTATTTTTATATATTAGGGATTTATCAGAGCCGTTCCAACTTAGCTTTCAAAGGTAGCAACGCATCGATAGTCAACTTCAGGTAAGATTTTAATTTTATGAAAAAATGTTCAATGCGCCTCGAGATAGTTATTTATTGTCCTGATCATATACAATGATTTGTGTTAAAATATTTGTTTCTTGTCTATGCTAAGGCGTCGATTATGTGCAATCGTGGCTGTAATGCGTAATTTTGCTAACATTAACAAAACTAAAATCATTACCCACCTCCGAGATAGTAGCTCCTCGCTCAGCCAGGTACTGTGTGGCGCGCAGAATCATATCCCTGATGCTGTGATGCACCGGCAGCAGCGCCGGGGACCTGGTGGACTCCAGCATGTACAGGACCTGGAGTGTGTAGGACATTTTTTTGACAGGTATGCGCGCACGCGTTTATATGTGTCTGGACGTCCGAAGGAGTGTGTGTAGGAAAATAGCAACAAAGCTAGAAAGTGTGTTCGGTTATATGTGTGTGCGTAGAAGTGTTAAAAGGAGCATATAATGTGCATAACTTGTATTTTTGTGCATTTATGCGTTTGTATGCATAGGAAGATAGTTACAACGAGAATGTACATACGTGTGTAAGGGCGCATATACGCGTGTGTGTAGAATAGTCGCAACGAGAGTATGTGTACGTATGTATGTGTGCGTGCGTTAACGTATGTGAGTACGAAAATGCGGAGCGTGTGGTAATCACGATATGCGCGACGTCGCTAAGTACTTTAAAATTTGTGTGTATGTATATGTGTGAGGGTGCGCTAGTGTGTAGTGTGCACGCGTGTGCTTGCTAGCGTGTGTATGTATATGTGTGAGGGTGCGCTAGTGTGTAGTGTGTACGCGTGTGTTTGCTAGCGTGTGTATGTATATGTGTGAGGGTGCGCTAGTGTGTAGTGTGTACGCGTGTGTTTGCTAGCGTGTGTATGTATATGTGTGAGGGTGCGCTAGTGTGTAGTGTGTACGCGTGTGTTTGCTAGCGTGTGTATGTATATGTGTGAGGGTGCGCTAGTGTGTAGTGTGTACGCGTGTGTTTGCTAGCGTGTGTAT
>DWNE01007316.1:0-12344 GCA_018249875.1 Cecropterus toxeus | reverse complement strand
AAAACAGTTAAAAATGATTCATTATAGTATAATAAACAAGCTACATCAATATTTCCGGGAAAATTGCAGAATTTTCAATAAATAAATTTTGTTAAAGTTTAAATTATAAAATTGGCGCTCAAAACGTTGTCTCTGTAATAGCGGACGCCCTCATTAAATAAGATATAGGTGTTTTAAATATAAATTTAATATTATGTTTTGTGTATTTTTTTGCAAACCCTACCTAAAAGATTCAAATCAGCGGCTATGACTTCACAAAATAACCGAAAGTCATTCCTATTCTTATTTTGATCGCGTAGTATAGTGTTTTAAAAGTATGATAACTCCTTACATACTCGTTAAAATGTATATAAAATGTGTAATTTAAGTGCCTGTGCTAAATAACTTATTTATTTGGATAAGGATTATTATCATGTTTACTAAAACACCTTCGCAAATAATGTATTATTTTAGGACTAATGTGTACACCATAAAAAAGGTCATAGTGAGTCAGCCTTAAAAGCTAGACGCCGTCGCCGATTAATTTTTAGGACTTTTAAAGAGGAACAATTTCGTAGTACATTATTTTTGCATAACTTTACGCCGTTTACGCAGCGTACGCACTAAAAGGTGTCCAAAAAATTTTATTTTCCTGTTTTTGAAACATTTCTCGATGCTGCTTCACTCTTATTAGTTATAGGGTGATGCTATATAGCCTATAGCCTGCCTCGATAAATTTACTATTCAACACAAAAATATTTTTTCAATTCGAACCGGTAGTTCCTGAGCCGGTTAATTAGCCCGTTCAACCAAACAAACTCTACTGCTTTATAATATTATATAGTATATAAAGTATATGTGCCGTTTAGATTGATGACTTGTTGCTATCTTGCATTCCTGTAAAAAAATTAGATTTTTGACAGCAAAAATCTGACAAGTAGTGTTCACAGTGTTCTTTTTGTTAGCTTTATGCTTCCTAAAGAGTTCTGCAATCACCGAAACAGATGGAAATGTAATGGGTCAAGGTCAGGGCTATACGGAGGATGCATCAACACATCCCAGCCAAGCTTTTTCAATCATCTTTAGATGAGTCGGGTCTGGCGTTGTCATGGTGGAACACCACGCCCTTCCTATTCACCAGCTCCGGCCCGTTTTTCTTAAAAGATTTTTTAAACTCATCAGTTGCTGACAATAGAGGTCAGAATCGATACTTATACCCGGTAATAAAAGCTCATAGTGGACGATTCCTTTCCAATCCATACACATAGCATCAATTTATTTCGAGTCAAGCCGTGCTTTGCCACGGTCTGTGGGGCTTGTCCATGCTTCGACCCAGTTTTCATCATCCGTAATCAACTGTTTAAGAAATGGTTCGAAATTGTTACGTTTCAACTAATAATCGCAAATAGATACATGTTGCATTAGGTTTCTCTCAGAGAGATCATGTGTTTTTTTCTTCTTTCCAGACTTTCGTAAATGACGTAAAATTGTTTTATTATCAACATAAACTGAAGAAATGCTTCAGCAATGTCGTAGCTACTAATATGTCGATCTTGCTCCACTTTCTCAAAGATGGCACTAATTTTATCTGTGACACGGTATCCAAAGCGAACCTCATCTTTCAAACTACAATTTCCAGACTCGAATCGCTTGAACCACATTTGTGCTTATTGATACTGCATAAGGTCCGTAAACCGCACAAATTCTATTTGCGGCGTTCGTTGCATGTTTGCCTTTTTTAAAATATAACTTTAAAATGTTCCAAATTTTTTCGTCACATAGTACGTTCATTTTTGCTTGCTTGAAAAAAATTTAAAAAATGGCGGGAATTAGTTTTTTATTTATTTATTACATTTGATTGATAAAACCAGTAAGTTATTACATTCAGTACAGCCAAAGAGGTTTGAATACTAATAATACATTCAAAATACGAAAATACTTTTGCCCCGACCTATTAAATTTAATGTAACCCTCATATGACTTTTTGTCATAAAATAGTCCAGCAAAATATAAAAAAAATCCCCCCCCCCCACTTTTTCCCTCATTCTGACCAGTCGGGTAAAAATAATCATTTTCCCGAGATTAATACCATAACATAATTAATCAAGTTTTTTTATTATGTACTGAGCTGTGGGTAGATTATACCATATAAGTATAATATACTGTATAATTAAGCCCTATATTTTTTGAACAAAATGTTATTATGGTGAATAAATGTTGCTAGGAAAATGTATGGATACATTTTTAACT
This sequence comes from Cecropterus toxeus, assembly GCA_018249875.1. Classification (NCBI taxonomy): domain Eukaryota; kingdom Metazoa; phylum Arthropoda; class Insecta; order Lepidoptera; family Hesperiidae; genus Cecropterus; species Cecropterus toxeus. The sequence goes on along the minus strand of DWNE01007316.1, from coordinate 10,115 downwards.
CGTGGATCCACGAGTTAAAACTGTACCATTAGTACGAGTTTGTATTGTTTTTCCAGACAAGATTGAGTCTTGTTTCTGCCCATACATCTACATTCAGCGCCCCTAGCGGCTTGTTTCGGAAATAAAATTTACACAGGGCATTTTTGGCAGAAACAAGACTCAATCTTGTCTGGAAAAAACAAGACAAACTCGTACTAATGGTACTGTATTAAAAGCCATTCAGTGGTTGTCGAGATTAAGCATCCACTTTAATAAATCTCCCTTATGTATGAGGCTCCGTGTTTCAGACAGTACAAGCGGGACCTCCGTTTCCAGGTAACAAATTTTAATAAATTGTAGCCCTAAACTTTAATCATTAATTTGACTAATAAAATTAAGAAAAATAAGAAAAAAGGAAAGTGTGTGGACACACACTTTTTTCCTTTTTTCTTATTTTGTGTGTGCAATTCATACACAGCAGACGTAAAAAAGTTTGAAATAGAGTAGATAATGTAACAAAACAAATATAATTGAGTAATTACAGCAGCCCCTATTCGCAATACTTCGCTTTACAAGTTACGAAGTAAGATGGAAAGGGGCACAGCGCCATTTAGTTGTAGCGCTGACGACATAGACTTTCGTAACACGTTTTCATTATATAAAATTTCAAATCATAACTATTTTAAAATAGTTTCACTTTAAAAAATGTTACCGGTAGTTTCATAGATAAACAAAAAAAAAATAACAAAAAATAAAGCCAACTCCCTTGCCAGAAACAAAGGAAAAATAACTTCAATATATACTGGTTTAGTACATAACTTCGCTAAATCCTGTCAACGAATCTATGCTCTACGAGTAGGTATATAAGCGCCTACTTCAGAACTATGTACTATGTAACGGTTTATGTACTAAACCAATACATATTTAAATTGGTATTTACTTTTTTGTGGGATGGAAGTCGGTTATATACACGATAACATGTATACAAACTGGGATTTAAGCTTCAATATGTAAAATTTAACCAAAACCTAAGCTTAAGCTATAACACCGTATAAGTATAAACGTATCCATATCAACGTACCGGTGGATCGCTTGAAACCATTGCTGCTGTGAATGAAAGTCTGGACGAAAATCCTAACACATCAATTCGTCATCGTGCTCAACAATTTGGCCTGTCCACAACCGTTGCGGCCAATTGCAGGATATTTTATTCCATACATAATCGGAACATGTCTTCTTTGTAATGCGATATAAATACCATAAATTACTATAAAATACAAGTATTTATTTCCAATCGAAAAAGTGCGCTCTTATTGAGACACACTATATAATTGTCATGTTTTGATTGTATTTTTTATCTAAAACAAGTAGGTAGTTACGGAAGACAGCTTGAAGTTTGTTGTAGCGTATGAACTAAGAAAGTGCGTAATTTACGTTTTGTAAATCTTTGTGTAAATCTTAACGAATGAATGGAGGATCTACCACCGGACTGATAACGTCAATAAAAGCTAAAATTATCACCAAATTTATTGATTATGATATTCTCAAAGGTGTTACATAACCTTCACTAGGCCATCCACCCTTCACCCTTTAGAAATCCACTGCTGTACATAGGACTCCCTTGGTTTTTGCCAATAGTTAACGAGCCTGGCATGTATGTTGGTGACCGCAGTATACACATAGGAAGACGCTGCTGCCCAACTCTTGAATTGTGTCCCTTAGTGGTTTCCTACGACATCCTCTGGAAAAGAGGGAGTAGTGGCCCTACTTAAGACCGGCTGCACGCGACACGCTCATTAGATGTATTTTGGCAACTTTTAGGAATTTATGATTCAGCAATAAGTTGCAAGGAGCAGGAATAACTTTAAGATGTTATTCTTTCAAATTGAAAGAGTCAATTTTGGAAAGGAAATAGCCAATTTTGACGGGATTTCAAGTCTAAATAACTAAATGTCTCTCTGTGTAGATCCTATTTTTAACGTGGAAAATCTGGGGTAGCTACGTTAACATTAATAAAACAATGTATTCAACCGAAGGCATGCGTGCCACCTCGTTTTAAATAAATCTACATCCAAATTGAATGTGTTGCTAGGAGCAACGAAAAGATATATGAAGCGTGAACTTGATTTTTTCATGAAACTAATCACAGATCGATAAAAGTAGGTTGTTGACCTCAACAGTATTACATTGGGTAAAGTAATTTAAGTTGCATATATTTTTTAAAGGATGTCTTATTTTTAAATGTTACACACTCTTGCAAATATTTTTTTTAAAGCAAGTCTCGTTTTTAAGTGTTTACTTACTCACTTAATATTTTGTTTGGAATTCAGCTGTGTTCTTATCTGTAAATTTACAATGAAATCTTAACTCCGACATTTAGGTATGAAGCTAGCATTAGGCTATTGTTAAGAAATCCATTTGGTTTATGAAGTTGAGCGAATTTCATAGAATTCAGTCTGTAAAATGAAATAGTTTTCTCTGCAGATTTCATTAATATTCTCCTTATGAAAATATTAAACCTAAAAACCTCATTTGAATTAGGATTGTTAATAAAATCGATATTTTTAAAAATGTTATTTGTGTAGTTTATCATTGGATGTATTCTTATAACTAAGAACTCATTCAAGATAAAAACAAGGCTTAGGTTTAAATTTTCACTCTATCATTATTACTTATGTTTTTGTTTTCTGCCAACCTACGTTAGGTTTGCCCGTTAATTGCTTGGCATTTTTAAGTAAAAATACAGTAACAGAAAAGCGATTTTTATTTATATAGCCATATAGAGTTCATGTCAGCTGCACAAGCGCCTTTATGAAATGCAATAGCTATAAATAGCCAAGGCTGCATTGTCCGATAAGTTTTATAGCGACTTCTTATCGTATCGTTCACAGATTGCTCCACTAAGCCAGATCCTATTCTAGATATTCACGCCTCACTTCACTTTCGAATGATAATGGAAATGAACGCTTGTAATTTCACCGTTTTATCGTCGATCTCCTTCTGTTGCCGACTGTTTACTACGACCGGTGTCAATAGTCACGCCTTGACCTTAACTGCAATTTGGATAGCCCCGATCTTGGGGGGGCAAGCCGGGGCCTATGCCCCGGGCGGCAACTTCAAAGGGCGGCAAATTGAAACCTTGCAAATGAATGCGCAAGTCAGCATTGATTTAACTTTGACCGTACAAGTAGACATGTACACGTTTTAAATGACTACCAATTATTGGACATCTGATGGCTGATATAATTAAGATTGTAAAAATAAATTTAAGTGGGCAGAGGCGGCATTTTTAACTTTTTGCCCAACCTTAAAATAATTGAAGATCCAGGGCTGTTTGGATACAGAAAGGTTTAGTGAACTTGGTATTTTTAACTTGATTATGACAAATTGTGAGGTAACTGATATCGCATAACAAATAATCGTGTTTTTTAAAGGAAATTAACGTTCTAAAAGAAGTCATCAACAAAACTAAAGTAGTTGGCGGCATTTTATAATATTAACAAATGTTAGTTCGTCAAGCTTTACAACTGTAAAAGTAGTAAAACAATTTTCCCAGCCTAATGGCTTGTGGTTACGGGTTATGTGCTCGGATAAATCGATGGAACAAAATGAACGTAGCGACCGCAAGGGCGACCGGCCAATCGCGAAACGTCATCAGTGTTACTTGAAAAACAGCGCTCGTGATGATGACAAGGCGTTTAAATCGGCGAGATCCATCAAGCCGGCGTGCAGTTGCTACACGCCCTACAAACAAGGGCCATGTTAGTTTTGTTCCCTTTATTGAAAGTAACTGTTTAGCTAAAAGGCCAAATTCAGATTTCACTCACGAAAGCGCTGCTATGAGACGTTGGCTGCAATGGAATTTAATCTCATAATCCGGCGCCACAAATTTCTCGGTCGCCTATATTAGCTCGGGCAGGTATGGAACATTGTGTACTTGTGCGTGCTCCGGTTCTCGCTAATCAAGATCAAGATTTGACAGATTTTTTGTTTTTTGTTCGCCAAGTTCAAGAACGGACCGTGGAGCAATTTGTCGCGGCAGCCAATTAGAACCTTATTTCCGTTTGATGAGGCTGCCGTACTTCATAACATCGCACCGTCTCAATGTCGGACTTTCTAACGGCATCCACCTACCTATTTTCTACCAATAATGATACTCATTATTTCTTTTTTCAATACACAACACTCATTCAATTTGTGTTTTCTGTAATAAGCGGCATCGGAATTGGATACGATAGCCAAATTGCCAAATTACTTTTGGTTATATCTGTTTCCAGAACGTTATCATTGTGTCCGGAGTATTGTGAAAGACGTATTATATTTTTAATACGCTCCGTGGCCCCATTATTTGATCGTGGGATGCAGTATGCACTATTTAATAATTATACCATTGAACCTAGAACCTCGTTGCTCAGTGTACTGAATCCATGGTTAGGTCGGTATAAAATAACACTACGCAATAATGATGCGAGAACGCGAGCTATGTTGCTATTCATTACGTTTTAGTATTGCCTAGAAGCTAGTTTTTGTTGCCGTTTTTATTTATAGAAACGAAGTATAATTTGTGGCATTACGAATATAGATGTGAAGGAACTTTTAAATTTGTATTGTAGATAATCAGAACTGCTATATATAGAATACATTTGATTTATAGATTGATTTTTAATTTAATGTTTCGGCTTGTACTAGTTAAACAATAACACTGTTTAACATTAAACGAGATCATTCAAATTAATTTCTGGCAAATCGATCGAAAGCTTGATGTCGCATCGTTAGGGGCAACATGTTGTGCAAAATTCAGATGCCCTAGAATTTATTGGCTTAACTGATCTAGACGGTCTAACATGAATGGATGAAATGATAAATGATCTATAATCTTCAAGTGTTCAATCGTCCAGATGTCCTTTCGTAGATGTAATGTTTTCTTAACCCTAATTAAAGAGATGAGATAGGCGTATCTATCATTGAGTCTTAGGTCTGCTGGAGCTGATCCACGACGGCAAGGAATTCAATCTGTATGTTTTTTAATCACTCAGGGGACACAGCTGCTCTCTTGGCGACGCTCATGATAACATATACATTGAAATGAAATTATATCAAATGACTTTATTTTGTACAGGCCTACCGGGGCACTTAGTAATTGTTAGTTACAATATTTTTTCTAACCTACACCGGATCGCAGCACGACTTCACCTGAGATGGTCCGGCAAGAAACTCAGCGGGTTTTTCATTTTTGTTTGTATAATATATGTCTTGTTTAACTTTTTTTTTATCATATCTAATTGGGTTTAAGAAATATCTATTAAATCGGTTATGATTCTCTCAAACACATATGAAGAATGTACAGTGGTACTTGCTATTGCACTATTTACTATTTGCTTCTATATGATTAATTGAGAAAGTGGAAATCTGGATATAGGGTTAACTTAAACAAATTACCCCTATAAGCATTCGCGTTGCTTAGAGCTTTACAATCATTAAATTAGTTTTATATCAAACATTTTTCAACAACAGTTTATCAAGCAGTTGAAAATACATAAAAGCATTCTAGATAGATTAAGGATAATCATCTGGTTTAATTTCAGTGCTATTTTTATTTAAAACCAACATAAGCGTTCATAATACTCTTAGCACGTATGCACGTGGAGCATATAAATGATAAAAATATAAAAATATTGATTCTTTGACATTCGGGTATCCTAGTCTACAGTCATATTCGTGGAAACCAAAACGTTGACGTACGGTACACTTCATGGTGTGAAGTCGATCCAAAGAATCCCATTGTGGCGACCGATCTCGAACGAATGCGCCACCACGATCGGTGGTATCGTTGCGCGGTCGCGCGTGTCGTGCGCAGACGCAGCCAGTGCCGCAATGGCGGTGTGGTGCGGCGCGCGCATCTTGCCGCTCGAGAGACGCGTCTACTCCATCACGTTAGTGGTGCGTTGGATCTTTACCGTCGGTCTGGGTAGCCACTGAAACATCCAAATTGAACTAACATTGATGTAAACTGATATTGGAAACTTTAATTTCAATGAACTTAGTCTGTTTTGAATATCAGATTTACTGTTAAAATTTTAATCTCAATTTTCAATATATCTTCCGAGTAGCACTTGGGAAATGATAAATAATTTTATGATTTTTGAAAAAAAAAAAACAGATGGTTTCTGGACTTAGACTTGACATCCTTTTAATTAAAGCATTACAGTCATGTTTGATTGTCAGAAATAACATCATTGATAGGTGCTTATTCTATGCACAAAAATTTTGATATGTTCGGGAAACATAGTAAGTTTTTCTTCATACAATGTTTGTTTTATAGTAAAAAAACATATAACACAGTTTATATTTTGATGTTTCAAGTCCCCAGATCGACTGATTAAATGTGTAATATTTAATTGTTTAGTGTGAAAGTGTTGTTAAAGAGTGTTTGTTAAGTTAAAATAAGCCGTGTTTGATATAATTTGTACAAACGTGCGTGTTTAATGAAATTTCAACGATAATTACATTTTAACCGACAATAACTAGCGAATGTATGCTACGATCGCTACGGAAGCGTATAATTTAATAAAGCTTAAAAGTAAAGAGGCAGTTTGTTAAAAGCTCGGCGGCAAAAAGCTCGCTCAAAGCGAGTCGTTCCTGTAACGACGACACTTAAACTTTGCCTATTAATATTTCAGAAAGTCTCAGAAATCTCGTTCTTTATATTCATTTTCATGTTGTTATCATTATTTCAAAATGTCTGTTCTCAATAACCCAGATCCAGATCTATGATTTTTCCGCGTTACATTTTTTTTTCGTTTTTAACGTTATCAAGTTATTTATTTTATTTTATCCGATTGATAAAATATATTGATTGGTAAAATATTTTTTTAATTTCATTCTGGGATGCAACTAATTGTAATGAAACCAAAGTTAATACCCACATAATTACATTCATGAAATACCAATTTAATGTCAGTACTGTAAAATACTGTAATCAATGGCTAGACTACCTAATCGTTTGTAGGTAATACTAGGTAAACACGTTTTATACTATAACGTCATGGTTAGAGAAAATGCCTTTAATAATGTATTCAGTTGACTTCTTACATATAAAGAATTTACCACTTTTTATAATTCGACTAAAGCAAATAGTGAAGATCGGTGAACAGTTATCTCAAACCTTAGCAAATCGATTCCATTGAGAAAACCGACATCGAATCAAATTACAATGATATATAACCGAAATCGACTTCAACGCGGAAATAAAACATTCGTCTAATCAAAAATTGCGACGCGAAGTATTGCTTTTATTGTTGTATTGTCAGTAGACAAAACAAATCTTGTATAGTGAGAGGAAATGGAATTCCCGTTAATTAAATTAAGTGTATATTAATAGTAATGATTCAATAATGATCCAATCTATAAAATGAGTTTCGTCGATAATTTGTATTTTCATTCCACTGCGTTAGGAGGGATATTTTTGGGTGTATGTATGTTTTTATGTTGTACTAGGTGTGCCACGCAGTTTCACCCGCGTTTAGTAGACAACTATCTATTAAAAACACCAAACATAGCGTGATGCTATATAGCCTAAAGCCTTCCACGATAAATTTACTATTCAACACAAAATTATTTTTTCAATTCACACCAGTAGTTCCTGAGATTAGCGCGTTCAACCAAACAAACTCTACTGCTTTAAAATATTAGTATAGATGTGTTTGTTTACACTACAGCCTACGGCTTGAAGGGTTGTGACATAAATCGTTTTTAAGCAGTCGAGTTTTGTGTACTAATATTTATTGCAATACTACTTATTATATATTGAAATTATTACACAGGCTTCATAACGGAAGTCAAGATAATATTTAGGTGTTTATTGGAAACTATATAACAAATAAACAACTTTGACTAACTACAAAATAGTTCAAGAGACTCGACGATCCTAGTTTTAACTAAGTTAGGACCCCTAAAGTAAAACGTTCTAATGTCTGAGTTTAAACGTAATGTAAGTATAGCACATGCACACATACACACAAATAAAGAGATAAATAATAATTTCATTGTTTTTAAAAATAATAGTATTAGTTTTGTGACGAAATAGCGGGGCATCCTGGCACATGTATTATTTCCTTAAGGATGTCCCGAAACATTTTTTAACAATAAAACATTTATTAAGTTGAAACTTACAAAATAAAAAAATTACAAATATACGTATACATACAAAAGAAAAACTTAAATTAAAAACGAATCATATTACCGAATATTGTTACGACAATTTATGTCTGTGTATTACTTTATACCAAAAAATAATTTATTTATTTATGAAAATACGCCTGAAATACTTACGCTTGAAACTAGAAAATGCAAATTATACCGGAAAAATAATTAATATCTAAAGTTACCTGAATAACTAGACGCTTCAAACTAGAATATACGAACCCTGATACAACAGTAGCACATTATGTGGCCATTGTAGTACAGTCGAACGATATATGTAGAGTTATGTACATGTCCATTTGAAAAAACCTTATTAAAAATCATCAGGTATAAAAAAGATACGGAAATAAGCCCATTGTTATATTTGTTTATGAGAACGATAGACTAGTAACTTAAACCGTGTCGTTACGTTACAAAAATCACCAAATCACAGAAATCTGAACGCATACTCGAACTTTAATTAATTAACGTTTGAACGGATCCCATAAAAACGTGCTATGAATTAGGCCCATTCAAATGAAAATTCTAATCAGCGAATATATTGATACCAACCAGCGACCTACATAAAGCGTAAATAATAAAAGCTAATCAGTTACGGTTTCGGTACGTGAAAGGTAAGGGCATGGAATCTGTAGTGAACGAGATTTTTTCTCTTAAGTACCAAACTATGTACAGTAAGCGAAGTTTTTGTTTGTTTGTGCCATATTTTTCAATCGCAATGACAAGAACTTTTTGCCTGGTAAGCTGGCGTAGACTATAAGAAGGGCATAGACTTCCTCCAAGGGGTATTTGGCTAAAATTTTTCTAATAACATTACTCTTAGGAGGATTTGGCTAAAATTTTTGTAATAACATTAATCTTATGCATTGCTGTGTTCTGTGGTAAGGGAGATATAATTGTCCGAGGCGTTTGAACTAAGTTCTCAAGAGTAGCAGCAAAGTGCAACTGCTAACCTAAGGTAAAACTGTGATGTTATATGGGGTTGACTACAGATGTTCATGGGAGGCAGTGGCCACTTAACTTTAGGTGGACAGCATGCTCGTTTGATTTTCCATACTAAAAAAACAGTCACCGCGCCTGGACGTCTAGTGTCGATAATACACAAGAAGACTTTGCTGCCTATCTTCTGATATTTTTTTATCACATTGAAGCAGCAAAGAAGCATGTTATCCACCTGATCGTAAGTAGCCACTACCGCCCATGAACATTTGTAAGCAACTTCATATAGAACAAGGGTTCTATCTAAAGTCGATCACAGATGCGTTGCTACTGTTTAGCCCTAAGATGGTCGCCTCATAAATGAGTCGGCAACCACACCCTTCCAATAAAACGCAAGAACTGCTTCACGTTAGAAATAGGTGTGACGGTGGTACCGCTCCGGTCCAAATACACTGGTTCTACCACCTTGTAAATTTGATATGCTCCCTAAGTCTCCTCTTACGACATCCTTGAAAGGAGAGGGAATGTGCTATTCAATACAGACACCATACGATACAAGGTGCTAAATACTAATGAAAATGCATTTTGTAACCGAATTTGTAATGTGTAGTTTTCTAAAAGTATAAGTAGAACTTGACAACGAAATAAACTATTTCTAAAAAACTTTAATTGTAACTAATTTAGCATTATAACATTTTTTTCAAAGTAGTGTAGAGCAATTGATGTTTATTTAACTATTTAGACTTTCTCACTTAAATAATCTCACTTTAACTAATAAAATATAGCATTAATAAAATATATTTTCAAAACAAGTAATTATTCATTGTAAGTGTCTGAGTACTGTAAAATATATTCAATATTAATTATTCATTAATGTAGTTTGAGTATTAATTAGGAAGATTATAATTATACTTAATATTATTAATGCGAAAGTTTGTGAGGATGAATGTATAATTGTTATTTTTTCATGTAAATACTAACGAATGTCAGATTTC
>DWNE01007315.1:0-12344 GCA_018249875.1 Cecropterus toxeus | reverse complement strand
AAACGATGTAAATATGTATCTTCATGTTGGTATTATCGCTTCATGCACATTTCATACTAGGCTGAAGGTCTCAGACTATCTATGGCAGATCCGTCTCTTCTTACGCAGTATTTGCATACTCTTTGTGGGATACTATGAGCTGGAAAGGAGAGACGGTTCTAGAAAACATTGCTGATCACGCAGACCGTCCACTCTGCGCTAGAAGGAGGACAGGTTACGGAACCTGCTATTGTCAGTACTTTGTCTGTTCCTGTTACAAAATAACGAAGGCTTTACTTTTTTATGTTCTACTTACTATGTAGTTCCCATTCGATATCCATATTATTATGAATGATCATGAAAAATATATTGCATCCCTCCTGCCTTTTTATTCTGTTTACAATCGCCATATATAAAAAAAATATAGCCTATGTCGATCCACAATTAAGGCGAGTCTAAAGACCATATCTCGTCTCATATCTCCAAATCCATCAAGCCCTTTGACGTGCACAAAGTGGTACAGAAATCCACAATCATGCATACACACCTACAGACATATATATAACTATTATGGCGTATGTATATGTAGCGTGAATCGTGTACGCCAATATAATTGCGGATAAGGCGATAAATGAAACGACGGTATCGCAGGAGCGGTAATGAGCGACTGTTTATTCATTCGTATAAAACGTAACTCGAGCATACGGCACACCTGCATGCATTGATACATAGATACATATATAAGCGCTAAAAAAACCCTCTTTCAGAAGCAGTCGGTGAAAACGGCGAAGGGCAATTATTACAGATCGTTTAACACACCCACTCTCACATTAAATAAAATTTGATTTCAAACTACCCACTCAACATAACATATCAATAACAATAACCATGCTGAATGACAATCCAATAATAATTTAGATCCAATATGTTTATTGTATGAACATTTAGGTAAATATTCTAAGATGAAATGTTATGTACATTTCATCTGTTTTAGGTAATTGTTCAATATTAAGAGATTATATGAAAGCGATAAACAATTTATTGAACAAGATATATCGTAAGTATGTATGTACTTACTTTGGAATGTACGTGGTTTTACTTATATAGATATGAAAATGATCAACTCGTAACTGACCAGTTACTCTACTTATATAAAAAAAATCTCTCTTCATTATTGAACTACCAACTAATGAACGCTAAATGCCCAAAGGACTACAATAGCACGCGATTTGTCATAAGTATAAAGTAAATTGCAAGACACAAAATTAAGTAACCTAACGATAAGGCAGACGGTCCACCTGATGAAAAGTAGTCACCGTTGCCTATGGACATTAGCAACAACAGAAGAGTCGCCAACGTATGGCTGATTTTGACCGAGAGCTCTTTTTGCACACTTCTTGAAGAGCCCCATATCATAGCGCTTCGGGAATACCTCGAAAGGGAACTCACATATTGTACGTTCTCAATATATAGACTATAAATGCTTACAATTTAATAAATTTTGGTATAAAGGGATTTCAAACAATTAATCAAAAAAGAGAATAGACGATCAAAAAAATATATATAGAAATATCAATATTTGTACAGACTACTCTCTGTCTTCCAAATTATTTGTTTTCCCAAAAATATGTTATGTACAGATGCACAATGCTTTCGTATAGATTATTATATGTATGGATAAACATTTAATCCAATTGCATTACACCTGTTGTGTTTCTAAGCAAGATCATATTTCTTTATCAAAATCAAGATTTTTTACACATATTCGCTTACAGTAATCCAAGCATTTATTTTAACCATCAAAACGTTATCGTAAAGTTTCGTAAATAATTTCTCTTGGAATCTGAGCTTATTTCAAAGTAAATAGAGGGTTGGTTTTGTTGAAGTGGATTTGAGTAATTATCTGAACGCTCTGTAGACTAACTAACCGCCGTTCATCCTAACTGCTTTTAGAATTCATCTGAGAATTAGTTTAGGTATTCATTTGAACAGTTACTTTCGTTTAACATATGAAATTAATCTGCTGTCTGAAGTTAAATACTAATCTTAGGTTTGTACGTAATCGTAGGTTGTGTTTACGTATGAAAGGTTTTAGGTTTGATTAGTGTAATTAAAATTAAGATGTTATATTAAATATGTTGGAGTGGAAACTAAATCAATTTTGTGTTCGCTTGTCTGTTTGTACAGACTAATATTGAACATATTAGAAATTTTGCGTGTCTGTCACGGAAAAATATACGTTTTTATAGAATGATAAAGACTACTTGCAATAGTATTTATTTATCAGATTGGAGTAGAAGTTGCCGGCTTACTTATATTTGACATCCATCTTAGACATCGTGAGTAGCATCGCATCTGTGACCGACTTCAAATAGACTCTTGATCTATTGTAAGTTGCTTACAGTTGCTTACATGGGTGCAGAAACAACTTACCATTCAGTAGATGCATTCTTCTTTGCTGCTTTAATTTTATAGGAATAAATGGCGAATTTCGCCTTTTTTGTATGACGTACCGTGGGTAGACTCGCCTGAACCAGAAGTTCAAGTTGTTAAATTGGCCGGTGATAAAAAGTTCTTCCTATAATACCTATGTCGGACGTCGGTAAAAATCTATTTCTAAGAGATTTTTAGAGCTTATTAAAACCTAAATCTGTAAATCTGTCACTAACAATTTTTATCCTAGCCTCGAAGCATTTGACACTGCAAGTGTCAACGATGTGACCGATCTTATAGAACCGCCAAATTTCTGCTGCTGCAAATTGCTCGCTACAATTTGCTGAATTCGCCTAACTCTGACGCTTGCAGCGTCAAGTGTTTTGTGGCTCTCGTGTGTGTGTATTGGTGGATTCAAGATTGGATTGAATAATGAATCCACACAGTTTCAAATAAACGGAGTAATGTCTAATATGTTGACATAAAAACATTTTTTTCTTGTGCTATGTTTTTTTAAATGGTAACATCCGACCGGGATGTTATGAATAACCGTAACCGAAACTATCGGATATCCGAAATAAAAAAATGTGTGTAACCGTATCCGATCCGGTTAATTTTGAAAACGTTTCGAGACATGTTTTAAGTTTTAGTAAATACACTTAAACTTGATTAACTAACTACAATAATAACTGATGTGACGGATTATAACACAAAATGATAACATAGAAATAAAACCAAATTATTACCTATTTGTATATTACGTTTAAAATTCCTTACAGATATAATATCCGTAACCAAAACTATCAGAAGCTCACGGATAATCCGAAATCTCTCCGACATACATATCTCTTACTATATCCGAATCCGTATTCAGATCAGAAACTTCATATCATACATAACATTCCTGCATCTGACATCTGAGTTTTTGTTTAATGACGGATTTTAATTTCCGTATCTATTCTTTAATGACCCGCGTGGCCGAGCGGTCACCATACGGGTCTGACGCGCAGTGCGTCCCGGGTTCGATTGACGGCCAGACAGAAATATGAATGATGAGTTTAGATTTCTGTTCTGGGTCTGGGTGTTTGTGTATTCGTCTTTGTGTGTCCAGGGCACCCACGACACAGGAGAAAATCCTAGTGAGGGGCTATGAGTGTAGAAAGCGTGTTTTTTTATTTCTAAGCGCTGATCAAGAAACATACGAACGTAATGTAAACTCGACAGGAGTTGTACGAACACGGGAGATCACTTAGCGCCCCGGCGTTTCTAGCGTAGTACCTCTTTTTCTAATTGAAACTCAGTCACTTAGAATGAGTGCTTTTCTTTCATTCAATAAAGATGTTCGATTTCGTACTGCAATCACATATTAACTGAGTTTCGATTGGATTTTTCTCTTGTTATTCGTTCATAGAGTTGAATATTCGCCAAGGGATTCTTCATGATGATAACTATGCTGTTTAAATCTCACTTATATTATAAATACGAAAGTATGTTCGAAAAACTAGTTCTTCTTAATGGTGGTCTGGTAGAAAACCATGTGTTAATATGTGGTAGGTACTTGGTCATTCGGGCCAGCAACGCACCTCTGGGCGACCTCCGGTAGGACTTAAATTCTAAGTATTTGGGATTGATTACAGATTTCTATGGGCGGCAGTGGTCACTTACTTGGTGCACTACAAACTTGTTTGATACTTCTATTTTATACAATGTTTTGTATGTAATATATGACATTGAGAAGTAAAGTCATGGTCGTTCTTAAAGAGTACCTACCCGGAACAAATATTATTTTTATATTATTTAAATATTTGAAAGATAAAACAAAAGGAAAGGAGTTTATCATCTTAAACCTTATTAAGCACAATTTAAACACAATATTTATATACGTTTGAAGACCCTTCGTACCAGGATAGCATGAAACATAAGGACCGCCGGAGGCTGCGACTACTTTTCTTAATTGGCTCATTTGGCGAAGTAGAGACGATGTTTGTTTACATCGTAAACATCTTGTTGATAATAGGCATTGTTTTGGCATTAAATGCCTTCTGCCTTTGTTTCTTTTAAGAACCACAATTTGTTTGTGTTAAGGTAGTAATTTGTAAGAGTAACGACTTTTAAGACTTTAAATAAACGAAGATTTAAATAGTAAAAAGTCAGTGTTTGTATTTATGGCTATAGAAATAATTTTAATTGTTTGTTATGAAAAATATGTATATTGTCGATATTTCTGATGTCAACTACATAATTAGCAGACGACGCATAATGGAATGAAAATGAAATGATTCGATTCACAATTTGCGTGCGTAACTATATTCGTTTTGAAGACGCGACATTAAACAATTTTAACATATTTTTCAGGAGCCTTTTATCAACCCCAGAAGATTAAAAATTCTAATATATTCGAAAATTGATATATTTTATATAATCACCGTATACAAATAAAAAATAAATTAATATCTCTACGACGTTCTTTTCCTTTTCTTTATTTAGTGACTAATGTTAAACAGAGCTCAGTGCGTCTACATATTTCTGTCCTTTTATATTCTTTTATGACTATATTACCAATACGAATTTTATTTCATACCTACTTTCTTAAATAGTAATGTGCGACTTCGTTTTTTTACATTTTACCTAGAACATATGTCTATTATACGTAGATATTCGTTAAACATAAGTACATATACAATTTTAGTTGTTATATTAACATTTTATCATGTAACTTGTAATTTTAACAATGATATTCTATTTAATAATCTCTGTATTTTGATAATAACATTCATATAATATAATTACTATCTGGTAACATTATATTGTGCAATACTTACCGTAAACCCAATGCCGACCGTTGCTGAGAAATTTCCCGCTTGAAATTTTCCGGTTTCGAACTGCACTAGCAGAGAGGTCTTCCCCACGCCGCTGTCGCCGAGTAAGATGGTCTGAGAATAAAATATACTTATTATGTAAAAGTGGTAGAACCCTTCGTGACTTGACTCCGCTACCACCGTCACACTTATTTCTACCTAACGCAGTGTTGTTGTGTTCTAGTCTGGTATGAAAGAAATATTACCCGCGTTTGACGACCCGCGTGGCGGAGCGGTCACCATACTGGTCTGACACGCAGTCCCGGGTTCAATCCCCGGCCAGACAGAAAAGTGAATGATGAGTTTAGATTTCTGTTGTGGGTCTGGGTGTTTGTGTATTCGTCTTTGTGTGTTCATGGCACCCACGATACAGGAGAGAACCCTACTGTGCGGTTATGAGTGGAGAAAGCGTTTATGTTTATTTTTATGTTTTATTATTAGAGTTTTTTTCAACTTAATTAATGTCCAGTTTCACCGAATCATTAATAATTTCTGATAAATTCTGTCCTGAAGTCGCGACCAAATACCCAATTAATTATACTTTCCCACGGTGGTGCACCAACCGAAAACTTGTTATCCTTCTTAATGAGTTCCTCACGTTTTATTTATAGACAGAGGGTTAAAATATAACATGCGTATTAACAAGATAAATGTAAAAAAAATATTATATATTTTTTTATGAATGGCTCCTTTTATGGAAGTACATTATGTACAGTACGTTAGGGTTCTGGAGTGTGAGAAACCCCTGGGGTCACAGGGGAGTCCGGAGTTCGGAAAACATCCATAATTATAAATCGTTTTGTTTCTTTTTGTGCCAATGTCAGAGACAATTTGTTAAAACAAATGTAGTCTCATACATGTTGTATGAGACTGAAATTCAGGATTTTACCCAACTGCGTCATGAGAAGGGTAATGTTTTTCGAGCATATGTACATAATTATGTACGAATATGTATGTGCGTGTATGTATGTGTGTATGTATGTATGTTGTTTGTATGTATATCCATTTATTTAGCACGCGCTACAGCCTAAAAGGCATGACGGCTCGTGACGTATGACATATCATTGGAATCGTCTGTGTGCATAGTGACATAAGCTATAAAATTTAAAAAAATGGCGCCTGTAAATAAATAGAAAAAAGGATATAAAGAGGAAAATAAGGAGAAAAAAGGAGGGAGGGACGATTTTTTTTTATATTACGACAATATGAGTATCAAAAGCTAATAAATAGATCAATCTAAAATATATTTTATAATACTTTTTCTTGGTTATTTAAACAAACACTCACATAAACGTTAAATTATATATATGTATCATCATTATGAACAAAAATTTCGTTTTAGGCAGTCGAGTTTTTTGTTTTAATATTTTAACGATGTTACTAGTTTCTGACGTAGTAACTTGTGAGAAGTAAACTTTTCGCAAATAAAAAACTTAATAAATCACAGAGACAAACTTTTGAAACCTCTATTAGTGTTATTTCTTTTAAATATTTAACTCAGCATTGTGCTTCTAACATTTTGTCCTATTGTTGTCGAGTGGCTGGAGAACAATTGTTCCTGTTTTGTGAAACAAAACACAAGCCGGCCTTTTAATTAGGATGTTTCTTTTACTAAATAACGGCTTTGTAAAGGTAAGCTCATTGCGGGCTGTTTTGTTCCTTTAACGAAATCTATCTTAAATGTTAATTTTGTTTATATAACAGGTATGAAATAAAGGTATTTATTGTATTATTGAATAAATATTTAAAAGAGCCTTTCAGTGTACAGATTTGAGTATCCACTTTAAATTAAGACTCTATGTCCATTATCGTACTTTTATATAATGGAAATATTTTACAACTTTGATCAAATTGGTTGCTTTTACCATATTCGGGGAAATATTTACAAATTAGTATTATAAAAACTAGACATTGCGTTGTAAAGTCAAGGCCTATTGTACTATTTTTATCGTACCTTTTACTAAAATAGAGTAATATATTACAAATTTTGTCAATTTGTTGCTTTTCTTTTTCAGAGAAGTCGGAGCGAATTACGAGTAACATTATTAAAAACTAGCTTTCGCTCACGTCGTAGTCTGTTTACGTGTTTAGTATTTATAGTTAAAAATATGAAATTCATATGAAAAAATACTTTATGTATTTTCGCGAGAATGTCATCCGAATCGTTCCAGATTGTAACAAGAATGAAATGGCAAAATAATATTTAACACAGTAAATTATGTAATAGAATTTTGTAATTTTATGATATAAGTTTATTCTTTTATAAGTAAAAGTTTACTTATTAACCAACTCCCAAAAGAAAGGAGTTATCTATTATTCGTTGTCTTATATTAGTTTCTAATTATTTGCTTAAATCAACATAGAGTTTAAGGAATTGCCAAGTATATAGGTATCTTAACAAATATATAAATGTGTAAATCACAGACCACGGAATTGAAACTTAATAATAATTACTTCACGTATAACAAACTTAAGCTGTCATACAAACTACAAAATAAAACCGTTAGTGTGATTCAGAAAGGGTTACAGCGCCACTTTCATTTGATCGACTTACAAATCACAACGATTCTAAAGAAGATCCAATTTAAAATATTAGGAACATTATTAATACAATGTTTTACACATAAAAAGTAAATTTAATTTTGAAATGCCTGTAAACCTTAAAGCGATGATAAATGGCGACCATTATAACGCTCAATTAAAACCACTTTAGGTTAATTTACTTTTGTGCTGGATTCTAATAATTCACCTGAATTTGATGGGTCTCTCAAAGATTAAATTGAAACTTGTTGATATAAATTTAGGACGGATTCCGTTGTAATGAGATAAATATCGGTTACAAAATAATTTCGCAAATATTAATATTTCGTGACCCCAATGCTTTGATCGTTTTAATATAATTATTTATTAAGACGGCGTTTTATCATAAATGTCCAAAAAAAGTAAAGTTAATAAGTTTACTAATAATGTTATCTAAAACTTATTATTAATAGAGGAATTAAGTATGACATATGAGTATGAAATATAAACCAGCAACATCGGTAAAAACATTAAAAAAAGCCATAACGATTTTTTATACAGGTATTTAATTTAAAAGCTTCTATGAGTTTTTGGCTAAATAGTCAAGTAAAAGTATTATAATATATATATTTTTAGATTTGTCTATTTACTAGCTTTCATTTGATACCCATACTATTGTCGAAATAGTAAAAGAATTCGTACCTCCCTCCCTTTTTCCAAGCGCTATTTTTAACTGACTTCCAAAAAGAACCTCCTTCTCAATTCGACTGTATTTTTTTTTCAATTATATAGCATATGTCACTATGCAAACTGAGACGCTTCTAATGATATGTCACACGTCACAATTCGTCAAGCCGTTTGGGCTGTAGCACGTGCTAAAGAAATGGACACACATACATACATACGCTCTAAAAACATTACCCTCTTTCTGGCGCAGTCGGGTATAAAAAAATAAAAATTTAATCTACCTTGTGTATAGGCACGTCTTCTTCAACAATCGTTCTGGTAGTGTCATCAGGCTTGTAGTCCCTGTACCCGGTGGGAGAGGGGGCGCTGTGCTGCGCGGGCGCACGCAGGGTATCGTCTTCGAATACGTCGTCGCTCATACTGTCGTCTGTACACACGTGCTGTGGACAATGGATATGATTAAAAAAAAATCTTCACGCTAGTAAAAAAGCATGGCCGTGGTGCCCGTTCGAACTACACTGGTACCCTAGTCATTTATTTATAAAATTTCAGTGAAAACAAGCTATTGTTATTATTGCTAGTGTTATTTCATGTCCTGGACCCATGGACATAGTACTGTACAAAGAACCTGGGTTCTACCTGATGCCGATTACAGATACATTGCCGTTTGAGTTTCTTGCCGGATCTTCACCATCATCATGAATCATCGTCCAATACGGTGGTAGTGTAAGAAAAAATATTGTAAATGACAATTTGCAAGTACCCCGTAGGCCTATACAAAATAAAGGCATTTCATTTAATTTGATTGCTACACTTAGCGAAAAATACTTTTCGCCGACATTAAAACCCTTCCATCAATCGAGAATCGGTTCTCGCAAGAACTAGGTGTGGCTGTGGCGGTGGTACCTACCCTCAAACTATACTCGTTCCTACCTAGCAGATATCAGTCTACCCAATTCTACTACTAAATACTCTATAGGTGCATGTAATAAGTCACACACACGCATCTGGTTAGGCAAATGTAAGGCAAGACACTGATAGCTTTTATTACCCATGTAAAAAACAATATGATAAAAAATATATGCAAAAAGATAATCCTGTTGAGAGTCTGACCGGATCTTCTCAGTTGAGGTCGTTTCCCGATCCGGTGGTAGTGTAAGAATAAATTATGTGAGCCTATGCAAAATCTATATTTTGCATAGGCTTACTTAATTTATTTCATTTCAATCCATGTTACATCGAAATTATAAACACGTTTTATAGGCGTAGTATACCTATATGACATTAATGACATAGTTCAGGCGGGCAAGCATGAATGCCATGCGTTGATTAATCGATAATCCGTTTAGGGACAATTCCGTACGTCCGTCGGTAGAGCGAGAGAAGATGTAAGCATATGAAATTACTTAAGTGGATTTTGCGCTGTCGCAAATATAAGTTAAATCAAAGCCTACTTTGATACCATAAAGAAATCACTTCCGTTTAGAATAAACAAATATTAAAACATGTTATGACCCGCGTGGCGGAGCGGTCACACACCGGGCTGACACGCTGTGAGTTCCGGATTCGATACCCGGTCAGACAGAAATGTGAATGATGAGTTTAGATTTCTGTTTTGGTGTTTGTGTATTCGTCTTTGTGTGTTCATGGCACCCACGACACAGGAGTTAATCCTACTGTGGGGCTGTGAGTGTAGATAGCGTTTATGTTTACGTTTATTTATTTATTAAAACCAAAAATCCCGACGGCTTAATAACTTTCGATTGTTTTTAATTTCGGTTCATTGCTTTTAGATAGTTAGTTTTTTTTGTTTTAACGCTTTTTATGAGTTTTGATGAATAAAAGTATGATAATATATATTTTTGGAATGGTCTATTTGTCTTACATTTGAAGCTTATATTGTCATGATAATAAAAACGTCATCCTTTCCCCCTTTTTTCTTTTCACTCTTCAAACTAGGACAATTCAAGTGATATGTCTTATGTCACATTCCATTAAGCTATTTCGGAGGTAGCGTGTGAAAAAGAAATGGCAGTACACGTATACAAACATACATAAAATGTCACGCTACTTCCGACACATCCTTGTAAATAAAACTATTGTATGCATTTAAAAATAGCTTTCATATCATTAAAGAATGTAGGTACAAGCATGATGCGTATCGGCATAAAAATACCCCGGTAACCAATTTCATAGAGAATACGAGACATATATTCCCGTGTAAGTGTGTTCTACGTTTCAGGAACCTTTGATTCCTTGAGAGGCTTTGCACCGCAGTCTTGATTCAATATTCAATTTCTATTCTTATAGGAACTTTACTTGATACATTGGCGAAAGACAATGTTGGCTAGTTCCTGAATAAATGGACTTCGAAATTGGAGAACTAAACGGGTGTCCTGTTTGAAGATTTCGTTTCTTGCGTGTGTTAACGGGAAGGGTGTCCACACGCCTTTGATCCTCCAAATACCTTATTTAACTGTTTTTAGAAGTTTATGTCACCATAGCAACATAAAAGTTATAACATACTTATATATTGTTGTAATTTTCTATTTACTAGCTTTCATTTGATACCCACATTGTCATGTTAATAAAAAAGTCGTTCCTTAAGACCTATGCCACTCTGCAAACTGAGACAATTCCAATGATATGTCACATGGTGCAATCCGTCAAGCACTTTATGCTGAAGGCTGTGCCAACGAAAAAGATACATCTAGGTACATACATATACTCGAACTAGTAACATTGTTAAAAATATTAAAACAAAAAACACGACTTTTTTAAACTCTTCTTTTGTGTTCATAATGACATTAATTAAACGCTTTATATGAGTTTTTGTCACAATAATTAAGTAAAACTATAATAGTATATTCAGAATGGTCTACTTACTAACTTTAATTTAATGCCCATATATATTGTCGTGATTGAAAAACGTTGTCCCTTTTCCCCTCTTTTGCCCCTTCTTACAGGCGCCTTTTTTAAAAATCATAAAGTGTTACTTTCCAAACTGAGACGATTCAAATGATATATCATACGTCGCAATCCATCAAACCGTTTGGGCTTTAGCGCGTACGAAAGAAATGGAGATACATACAAACAAACAAACACACATACATACATACATACATACATACATACATACATACATATGCTCAAAAAACATTACCCTACCAAACGCAGTCGGATAAAAATCTTGAAAAAACTGCCAAGCGATGTGGCAAAAATATTAATATTAAAAAAAAAATTGTGCTTCAAAAAAACTTGTATATCAAGCAAAATAGTATTGGAGCTAATAAACAATTGGCGAATTTCAATATACCTGTGCCTGCAGACGTTCATTATCCAAATCTTCATTCAAGTATAACGTGCGCAAACAATTAAGGCACGCTCTAATATCTGCGAGGAGTCTTCAAAGGAACCTTTTAATATTGATACTGTTTCGTGAAAAAAGAAAAAATATACATATTTAGCTGAAAGATTAAAATCTTCTTCATTTCGTGCAAAATAACATCTTAAAAATTTAATTATTAATTCTATTTTATAAACGTAATTTAAGGCCTACGTCGTTTAAATTATTCATTTACATTTAAAATATCAAAAAAATAGAAATTATAAGTCAAATCAAAAAGAGTTGAACTGAAATAGAACACTGGCTCAATCTATTGCATTGCTTTTCGCGAACTGCTATAGAAGGAACGGTTTGAAGGAATGTGCAATATGATATATCATTGGAATCGTGTCATAATTTAAAAAGGCGCCCGTAAATAAGAAAAAGGGGGGATGTGATGACTTTTTTTACGATCTTGTCAACATGGGTTAAACGAATGTTAGTAAATAGTCCATCCAAAAAATGTACATATACTTTTATGT
>DWNE01007314.1:0-12344 GCA_018249875.1 Cecropterus toxeus | reverse complement strand
CCCATGGACATTTGTAAACAACTTCATATAGAACAGGGGTTCTATATGAAGTCTATCACAAATGCGTTGCTACTCCCAAGGACTGAGATGTTCGCCTCATATAAAAGTGAGCCGGCAACCACACCCTTCCACTGAAACGCAAGAACTGCATCACGCTAGAAATAGATGTGGGGATGGTGCTTCCCCGGTTGAACTACATTGGTTGTACAACCTGGCAATAATGGAAAATATGTCAGACGCGTCATATTTCTGTACCTCGCACATCAACATTAAGAACATGTGATCTTCCGTTGCCAGTTGAAAAATCTAGAAGCACATTTATCCAATCAAATCTCAAATGTATATTACTGGGAATACCGCTTATCAGTACAGTTTCCTAGGAGACATCTTGTACCTTGTACGCAGTAAATCAGGTATATTGGACGGCGTGTCGTGAGAATGAAATATGCGCTTGCGTGAACGTAAAATATGAAAATTGAAAAATGGTGACACGATACACTTGAAGCTCTTGACTATAAAGCCAGAGCGCGTTGTATATGCTGCTTTTGTTTGTGCTCACAAGTGCATTAATTTATTTGCGAGTATAAAAAGCACAGGTTAGCTTTCAACCAAAGGTGGTAAAAATTTAACCGTCTATTCGGCCTTCAACACTTGTATTTTACGCAGAAGATAACCAGCCCTGGTTGCAAAAAAATACAAACTTTAAGGTTAGCTAAGCATGGAAGCGCTCTTGGTCATAAGCGGTCAGAAAGGCGACCACCCAATTGGCGACTACACCTACCGTTGCTTTACTTTGAAGATTTATTAATTTATACGATTTAAACAAGCCGTAGGCTATTTGTTCTTCAATAAAGGAATTAATTTTATACAACTTTATAACAATTGTATTACACGTATTTTAAAGGTTTAAAATGTATGTGTAATCGATCGTATATTTGTCCAACATTACCTCTTCCAATTTCCAGTAACAATATTCTTTGCGGAATCACATTTGAGCTCGATGTTTTCTTTCACTTTCCTGTCCGTTTTGTTAACACCGAGTGTTTGATCTGGGTCGTATTTTTTCAGTAAATTCATTCTGCTTCTTTCCTTACTGCAATCTAAAGCGAGTTTGTCTTCTTTATAATGATTCGCTATTTATTTATGTACTGGAATTGCATGATTTAATTCTGTAGTTCCGTTTCTATCCTTTGATGTTTTATAAGAAACTTATAACGCTTCATTCAATTTGAAAGACGAGCCCTAGTTAAGTATGTTCAAGAGCTCTTTATTACATAAAACTTCTAAGTTCAATACCGTTTTCTTAGAAAAGGTATAGAACTTAAGTCCAATTTAGTTAGTTACAGATATCAATAGGCTTTAATAACCAATTACTGTGGTATTGAAATATCTCACGTAAATATTTGTTGATATTATACCATAAAAAGTAAGTTTTGGTATTCATCGTGTACTTTAGGGAGAACACTGGACAGTTTAGAGTTTCGCAGTGACCACGACGCAGTTACTAAATATCGGCAAAAAGAACTTCAAGAACCGCATATCGCGACTACCCGTAAAATATTAATATGTATCAATTTCGCGACAATATCAGCTTTGAATAATGGACAATTTATCTGTGTGAAACCCTAAAATCAACGGAACTATTGATTAAAAATTTAGATCGGCGCACAACAAACCAAACTAATAACTGAACCGCAGGGAACTAAAGCCCAAAATGTAACCCCGACAAAAGTTCTCCAAATAGTTTCCGTGTATACATATCGCGATCCTGCAGGTTCGGAGCGTCCAATTTATTCACGTTTTCACGAATTTCGACTCCGATAAATTGTTTCGTGTGGCCGCCCTATCGAAACTCGAATCGGGCCGATTGGAATTGTTTTATGCCTCAAAACAGGTGGGCGTGCTCTGGAGACCTGAAGAGTTCTCGTAATTACAGTGTCAAAAGGTCAGCGAAATTGGATGGATATTGTGAGATTCGAAGAGGAAATGGCTATCGTAATTGAAGTGCTTGACGCGTTGAAAGATACAATGAACATTTTTATTACGATTATACTAATGATATACCTTTTTTTCTTTTTTTTTTTGTCACGAGGGAGAATCCTTCAAAAGGTACCCGACGCCGTGCGAGCAACGTCGGGTTATGTGGGATTTTTACCGCACTAAAACCCCCTCGGCGGCCGTCCTCAGCGCTGTGTGGAGGAATCCCCTTAAAAAAATCTTATGAGCAGCAAAAAAAATCTTTATGAACGGATGTACTTTTGACACGAAACATATTATTATTTTAGAAATTTATACTTTTTAAATATTATAAAGCTGAAGGGTTTGTTTGGTTAAACGCGCTTATCTCAGGAATTACTATTATTAGTTTAATTAATTTTGTTTTTTTTTTTACGTCTCGTGTTGAATAGTGTATTTATTGATCAAGGCCATAGGCTATATCGCGCTATGTTTATTTGTTTTTTTCTTATGTAGTAGCAAGCAAAACCGCGGGGCATTGCTCGTTATCCTTTAAATGTGCGTTGCTATAAATAGTTCATATTGCAAAATGCTATTCACTGCTCGGCTTGGATAATTGTCAAAATAATAATTATTAAAGAGATAATACACTACACAAGCATTAATACCGCCTAAATGTGTATCGGTCAATCCCATTAAACGGTATTATAATCAAACCTGATCGTTTATATAATTATTTTGAATGTCAACAACCTACTCGCAAAAGTTTTGTTAGAGATGAAGCGGCGACAGAGACATAACTTATCTTTTCATACTTATCTTTTACTAAAGTTTCAAATATAATATCAAATTACGCTAATGGAGCATGTGGAGTTGGCTCTACTTAAGCTTACACAGTTTTCCTGCCAAAAACACGTTTGTATGACGATTCACGTGGCGGAGCGATCACCATACCGGTCTGGCACGCTGTGGGTCCCGAGTTCGATCCCCGGCCAAACAGAAATGTGAACGATGAGTTTAAATTTTTCATCTAGATCTGGGAGTTCGTGTAGTCGTCTATGTGTATCCATGGCATCCACGATAAAAAAATCCTACTGTGAGGCTAAGAGTGTAGAAGCATTAAGCATTTTATAGTAAGCTTTTTGATCAGATTAAAGTAGCAAACGATCATGCAGTTCATCTGACGGTAATTGGTTACTGCCGTCCATGGACATCAGTAATTAGCTTTATATAGCGCAGAGGTTCTATCTGAAGTCGATCACGGATGCGTTGCTACTCCAAAGGGATGACAAAGTCTCTTCATAAATGAGCCGGTAACCACACCCTTCTAAAGAAACGAACGAACGAAAGAACTTCTATACGCTAGAAATAGGTATGGTGGTTGTACCTCTCCGGTCGAAATACACTGATTCTAATAGTCGAACATAGAACTCCTTTTCCAAGTCGGTTGAAAACTAAACATATCACAGGCTTGAAGTTCGGACCTTCAAAGTACGAAATTTAATTATATCACTGGGCCATTACCATTAAGTTTAGGTTCAAGAAATTTAATTTAAGAAACTTAGATTATTCTACGCAAAGTTTTCCGACGTCCTACTTCCATTAGTATTGTGCCCTAAGTACTAGTTTATTATGTTTCCACAAAACAATCAGTGTTTTCGCCCTTTGTAAAGTACATTGCAAGATGTAGCCAAAACGAACGTGTAATGTATATAACAATGAATGTAATACGTAAGCAATTATTATTACTTTTTATCAGACTGTACTAAAACGAGCATGCAGATCGCCTGATGGTACGTGGTTACTATCGCCCATGGACATATGTAAGCAACTTCATATAGAACAGAGCTTGTATCTGAAGTCGATCACAGATGCGTTGCTACTCCCGAGAGCTGAGATGGTCGCCTCATATATAAATGAGCCGGCAACCACACCCTTCCATCGAAACGCAAGAACTGCTTCACGCTAGTACACCTGTTACTAGCGTAAAGCAGTTTTGCGGTACCTCACTGGTCAAACTACATTGATTCTACCACCTCTTTACCAGGTGGTATGATAGGTGTAGCGGTAAAATTGTTATGAGGAAACGTAATAAACTCAATCTAAGGACACGGTAGGTAAGTGTTATCGTGAGCCTATCTTCCTATCATATTTTAGAAGGCCGTTGTAAGCGAGGCAAATTTGGCCGAAATATACCGTAAATATACTTGGATTCCTAAATTTGCGGGCTAAATTATAGTCTCATATTAACTTTAGCGAGTTATTTTCGAAATTAGAGGAGGTTGTTGAATTTACCTTGTATTTAGTGTAAAATATTGTTGCTTAATAGCAAAGTTATCTAACACTCCGATTTATGGAATGCTATTTTCGAAAACGTTGCCTTATGCCTTGAAATAAGTATTTTTGTTATGGGATTACTAGATCTAGTAAATTTTGAATATGGTGGACGTGTTAGAATCGTTAGAACAACAGAATCCGAGAGGTTACGTAGCTCATGTTCCTTAAAAGCCATACTTGACCCAGAAAACCGAAGCCTTACTTATGAAATGGGACGCAGAGAGCAGAGTTGCCAGGCTTCCTGGCTACGCCTAATTAGAAATATTGTGGGCCAAATACGTTGGAGGATTTGGAAAAGTTTTCAACAAAATACGACGAGAAGGTTAGAAATATTTACGACGTCGTCAACTAATTATTTGTTACTTTATTAGATTCTATTTTAGAACAGGATGGTCTTATGCTAGAATTACTTATTTTATAACTACTTAAAAAATAAGTAATTCTAGTATAAGTAAATACTACTACTTACTGTGTTGTGGACTTAATATACCCTGAAGAGCTTTTATTATAAAATTAATGAAACAAATTCCTAGCACTCGTCTTTAATTTTCAAAGTTATATGAATGTTATAAATTAATTAATTGCTACAGCAGTGAAACATCGTGAGAAGTCCTACACGCGTAAGAGTTTTAAAACCTTTTCAAAAATATATTAAGACTCTCAATTCGCAGTGAGTCTGTTTGGGATTATATTCTAAACACCCATATATTACGTGACAAGATATGGGGGAGAGAGGGGGTAAATGAAGTGTGACATGATGTGACAAGTGGGTGGAAAGGGGTCCTAAATTTCGTGGCGTCATATTTCATATATACGTAAAAATGTCATTTATAATTTGAGAAATGCTGATTGCATTTATTAATTTATATGTATAAATTTATAAAATGTGACATTATACTAACTGGGTCTCACAAATGTGACCAGCTGTGACAAGGATGATAGAGGGATCAAAAATTCGGGAAATTCCTCTGACGTATTTTATGTGCCTCTAATGTATTAATGGACAAAAAATCCGATGGTGTCAGTTGTTTCTGGTATCTTATATTTGCGAGGATGCGAGGATAATTCATGGACACCATTTAGTTCTTGGTCAAAAACTGGAATATTAAGCGTTGAACGAATTTTAGCGATTTTCAAGGGGCACTTCGACTCGATCGTTACAATTTTATTTCAACAAAACGTATCGCTGAGTAGAAATCTATATAAAACCATCGATCAGACTGACCACATCCCGGGTTGGGAACCCGGCAATAAATATAGGAACGGTCGCGTCATGGCCCAATGCTAGATGGATGGGTATCGCGTGCGTATAGTGAAAATATTTCATGCTGATTATGTAGAAGCTATCGTTGCCTTGCCAGCGATTTTAGGCTTTATTGATGGTATAATTGATGGGAATGTCGACAACTTTCTTTATAATATCGCGTGCGTACATACGATTTTTTTTGAGGAACAGGTATTTCATGTACTATGTAATCCATTTGTAATCGTTTTCCAAATTTAATCTTCATAATTTCAATCAATTACATGAAAATTGTGAAATAAGGAGTAATTCAAAATAGTCATTTAAATTATAAATAGTTCGTTTTTTCTGAAATTTATCTAAATTATCCGGAATTATAATTTATTAAATACAAAGAACCACGGTGTGTATGGCTGTTTAGCGTCGTAAGCACACGACGTTTTGGGATTAGCATAATTGCAACTGAACAGCGTCCGATAGAAGCAATGTGATTCTAATGAAAATCCTGGAATCCTGTACATAACATGGAGGATGACTTAGGGGATTCTCCTTGGTAAAAAATCCGTATAACTCGGTGCCGCATCCAAGGTACCTTTTGAAGATTTTCCCTCCTTCACCAAATCAAAAAGAACTGGATATAGGTATGTGATCATATTTTCATCCGTATCCACATTGCTTACAACACATGACAATATTAGTACGGCTACAAGTGTAGAAATAGTTATATGTATCTTTATCACCCATTCGTCGTTCGGTAGCGATGAACCCAGTACCTTTACCGTTCTGCAAACGACCAATTCCGAACGCGACGTTACCATAAAGTTCACCAGTGCCATTTTCATTGCCACCGCCACTTTTACCACTTTGCGAGTCATTGAAAAGTCAGTTTGGATTCACGCCCGCGCCCGCTCCATAGATTTTGACGAGGCCATATAGTTTGCCAACATGATGTACCAACTATAAAGTTAATGGCGGGTAAAGCTATTTGTTTTCTATTCCGGATATAAACGGAAAATATGGCGATATTTTGCAAGCGATTCTTTGGTGACTTGCTTCACCGATAACGAGTAGAAGGGAGAAGTAGAAAGAATTAGGAAGTTTTCAATATAATGTATTGCGATTGTCGACTTGTCTACTAAAATCACAAATCTGCTATTTTGCCCGAACGTTTAGCTTAGTTATAAATGATGTCTTAGATTCTCTTTGTTATGAAGTAAATATGTTTTAAGGCTATTTACTACTAAGTGATACCCTTTATTATAAAAATAACTGTTGCAATATCGAACGCTCAGGCTATAATACAAAATAATATAAACATTGGACTGTAATATAACCGCCTTGAAAATGGAATATCAAAACATTATGCAATGCATTGTCCAAATTTCATGGTTGTAGTGTTACATCTGTTTTAAATAATAAATTAGTGCAATTTTTTGGCCAAAAAATTTTGGAATTCAAGCATTTTCAAATTTCGATCATGTGTATTCAAAATTTAATGAATAATTAATGTATACCATCAATGCTAGTTTTGACACTGCGAAAATTAATCAAAAGTGCGTCGCTACTATAAAGATAAGTCTGTACAAATATATGGATGAAAGTGACAAGACAGTAAGGTTAGTTCAGTTAGTATGGTAAGTTAAGTGAACAACAATAAAAAACTTCAATCTTAGTCATTCTCCACATGCTAATTAGTACCTTTGTTGATAATAATATTCTTTATAGTTTATCGCCGTCAGTTGGATAAGTCAGTGGAGAGAAAGGGGTTCCTTCCAATTTTTACGACTTTGCGAAATGATATTTCACACGGAAGCGTATACTGAGAGAAATGGTACTGAAACGCTGGACCCACTATTTTGACAGTTGATATTTGTTAGTGTATAACTCTGGAGCAGTCAGAAAACAACTGTTTCTACCGGGAACCTCACTGTTATTAACGACTTTGACTTATATTAATCTCTTGTATTAAATTCACTCCATATCTATTTCTAACATGAAGAGTTGTTGCGTTTTAGTAAAAGAGTGTGGACGTCGGGTGACCAATATTAAAAAAAGATGCTTTCTAAACTAATAACCCCATACTAGGATTTTCCCCTGTATCGTGGGTACCACGGATACACAACGACGAATATACAAACACCCATACTCAGAACAGAATCTAAACTCATAATACATTTATGTCTGTCTGGCCGGGAATCGAACTCGGAACCCACTGCGTGTCAGACCGGCATAGTGACGGCTCCGCCACGTGGGTCATCGAAATTGAAATCGAAGTTAAGGTGACCAACTTAGTACTCAATAATGGCAAAGCATTTGTCATTGACTTCAAGTATAATTGGTTATTGATGTCCATGGGCTGTACCATCGGGATGATTGCAAGTTCTTTTACATCTTTTCCTTTATATCTGAAGTTTTTAAAATTCTTTGTACAAATTAAATTATTGCTTACCTACTGCATCGGTAAAGAAGCGGCATCAAAAAATGTGCTTACTTCAACGGTAATAAAACATCAAAAAGTTTACATCCGAATTTTCGCACCACATTGCTCTCAAAGATATTACTTTACCTGCGTGGTACGCTATAGCCTTTTACAGTCATTTGTCCTTAGACAATAAGTCTCTAGTACAAAGTAACTTCAAGTACGATGCAATAAATTTCAAGACAAATAAACCATTATCATACATATACCACGCGAGATATGCATGGAGCACTTACATAATACCGCGTCAGTCTCAGGTGGTTTAGGTAAAGTTCCATAAAACAGAACTTGAGTACTGGTACAAAATAATGCTTGATGTTAAAGTGGGCATTAAAGAACCTTGTAGTTCGACTCCAGGATCACCGCCGCCACAACTATTTCAGCCGAACTAGCAACATCGTTAAAAACAATAAAACAAAAAAATCGACTGATTTAAAGGAAAGTTTTGTTCATAATCCTTGATATCTGTATATTAAATTTAACGCTTGTATGACTTTTTGTCACTGTAACTGAGACGATTCTAATGGTATCTCATACGTCACAATCCGTCAAGCCATTTGCAATCACAACAGAATGAGATTCCTGAAATTGATTTTCACATGTATACTAAGTAACTTTATCATCAAGGACCTAATTATTTCATGCTCGGTTCCTACAGAAATTATCATATCAAAAACTTAAAGATAGTGATAAGGGAGTCAAAAGATTTGTTTTTTTTTTTTTTTTTTTTTTTTTTTTTCCCCTTTTTTTTTTCCATTTATAGCGTGACGCATTTCGTGTTTTTGGGGAAAGTGGGGGGTTGGTAGTTCACTATCTTATTCATTAGAAGTAGCAACGCGTTTGTGATAGGCTTTAGATAGAATCCCTGTTCTATATGAAATTACTTACAGATGTCCATGGGTGGCAGTGCCCATTTACCATCAGGTAAAGATTGTTTTCTAATGTAATGCGATAAAAAATACAAATAATTTTTGCACGGCTTTTGATTTTTTAAGGCTAACTGGTAGGAAATACTGTTTAACATTAAATCTTATATCCGTTATTTTCATTATAAATGAAGGACAAATAAATAAGGTTTATAAAATTCCTAAGAAAACACATAATAAGAATACCTACTAAGGTTGGAATCATCGCATTTTTTTATGTCCATATTGTCGTGAATCATAAAATACATCTCTGTCATATATACATAATGTATATCATACGAGTATATCTTACATAATATATAAAGAGACGAAAATCATACTGTTTGCTTTAGAAGTTCCGTAAATAAATCCTCTGGGAAACAAGAAACAATTCACATTGTAGCAGCTATAAGCAGAATATACGAGTACTTAAAACACCGTACTTCCGTCTCAGGTGGTTTAGCAATAAAACGTACATGGAACAACGGTTTCGACGTCATCTACACTAATATGTAAAAATGAGATGTGTGTCTGTATTTCTCAATGTCTATTTCTCTTCTCTATTTATCGTATTATCGTAATTTCTCGATGTAGCTTATTTAACTGGTCAGTCTATAGGCTACGTTTGACTTTGATATTTCCATCTAATTAAATTTAACGACTATTTTAGTGATGTCATTCTTCGGTTTAAGACTTGTATATTAATCTCCAATTAAAAAAGAACATTAAACAAAATCAATCAGTAATCAGCCAGGTGTTGAAAACAATAGTACAGACTAAATAAAATACTACTACTAAATAAAAATAGAGTAGGGACGCTATATTTAAAAGTAAGCTACCCCTTAGATAATAAACTTCCAACTTCTTTTGTTGAACTAGATCCGACCATTTCATATCGAGCCATTTCATCCTATCAACTACAGGGTTATCCTCTAGACCCCCTAAGTATAACCGAACTTCCCATCCCGACCCAAAAATACGCGTAGATCCAAATTTTTCCACGATATGCCCTATCTCAAGTGTGCCAATAATTTTATATACAGGCGAGACTATTCATAATTTCCTTGTAATAACAAGAGGTTTTTTTTGTGGAAATAATTGTGTTAACTTGTTAGTGACCATGATTTTTACAAAAAAAAAACGTTGACTTTAAGACAATTTTTAAGACATCGTCAAATTGTCACTTCCACAATTTAGTTTATTGATAGATGCACATTAATATTTTTTTTAAGTTTTGGATGTATGAAATTATCGATATATTTTTCGGGTAATTTAAAGTTTTTCGGATAATATAGAGGTTGCAAAATACTATACAGTTCACCTGAAGGTGTCACATTAAGTGGCCTTTGCTGTCCATCTGTAAACGTGCCCAGATGAAATAAGTCTCGGAGTATCAAGACATGATTGGTCCCTTAGTAAAATCACGAATTCTACTGAATTCGAATTTATGTTATAAATTTTATCGTTTGATGGGAATTAACTAACTACTCAATACTGTCATTAATATCACAAAATTAACATGTATGTTCATATACAAAACGAAGTGGTGTGTCAATTTTGTTATTACTGTATCTATAACTGTTGACTATATATATTCCTCATAAAATAGAACAAACTATATTACATTCATAGTACATACGATTGTGCGCTCTGGGGCACTATATATCCACGGTTTTCCTCATTCGTTAATATTTTAGTGCGCGTTTGTCATCTATCAACCTACCCGTCCTTGCTATGCCTCCCTTTAGTAACTTAGTTCTACAAACATCTTTATTCCACGGCACCAACGAAATGTTATTATTTATGTAAGAAGGTAGTATATCTGCGGCATCTAGGACACTCGTTTTCTCTTCACAGCGTAAAGTTTAAGAGTTTATGTAAATACTCATATCCCCTTAATCCCGTTTTTCAATTGTTGTACATTTTTCATCGTCGGTTTCATACATCATCATCAAATTGTTACCATTACAATAAAATCTTGTTAATTTATATGTATTTAAATTAAATGACAATGTATACATTGTCATTGTCTTACATTGTTTTACAAACATCTGTTATACTTCTTTTAATAAATGTTTATTAGATAAAGTGAACACCAGCTAATAAGATTTTTGATTGCGTAAAAAAAAGTATTTTTGTTATCAAGCTCATGAATATATGTTCACCTTTTTGGTACACTCAATAGTCCAAACGACTAGACGGATGTGAACATATATTATGAGACATCCTTAAATTTGACTGAACTGCGGGCTATTTTTAAATATGGCGTCTGAAAATAAAAGAAAACGAGAGGGGAAAGGACGACATTTAAAAATCATAGAATGGATATCAAATAAAAGCTGGTAAATAGACCAATAAAAACATGTATGCCTGCGGGGACAAATAATAATCACATACATACTATCCAATCTACGTTTGCCATTGCTAGCGGCAGCTTACTACATTTTAATACATTGCACAATTGTATTACTTGATTTTTAATTCAATTTTGAGTTAGTTATTTATAATATCTAAGTACTGATCATATTCTTAATCTAATGGCAAGTACTACTGCCTTTTCACATCTTTAACCATATAGTACTTAGTCGAAGAACAGTTACTACTCCCCAACACTAAGTCTGTCGGCTCATACATACATAAGACGACACAAACATAATTATAACATGTACCTTACTAAAATTTCTTTCAAATTACAAGAAAATACAATGCTATATTATGAATAGTCTCGTCGAATCTATCAACCTGATCGTATTTTCTAAAAATCGTAATAAAACTATACAGATATTTCATAAAACACAATGTCACGTGAGACAAATATAAAAGGATCAAGTTATTCCGAGCTCATCCCACGCAATAAACAAAACTCATCACGTCATAAAAAACGGGAAAGTCCATTCAAACGCTGCTAAGTGGCCACCCTATCTATCGGCGAACATCGGGAAGAGCAACAATTCGGAAGTCGATTTAACTTGGGCCTTTTCGTACAATCTCCACTCGCCGCTCCCGGCCAGAATTTATTTCCCATATCTGGAAAACAAAGTGTTTCCCTTCGCGAACCAATTGCGAATTTCCCGAGCAACTGCGCCTCGAACTTTCGATTGTTTTGGAATAAGTGAATCCCGGATCGTGTGGGTCATTTGGTGCTATGATGTGGAGACGTCACTTTCTTATAACGCATATATAACGCCTTGACTTACACTTTTTTATAACTGAACATAACGATAAGGCAGACAGACTACGTGATGGAAGATGGAAATTTATCATCCGGATATGTGCCTGAATATGAAATAAACTAGGAACAGACGCGTGAAATGTAAGTAATAATAACCAATACCAATATGGTTCGACGGGAAAGTACCACCGCCACA
The DNA here is from genome assembly GCA_018249875.1 of Cecropterus toxeus. Classification (NCBI taxonomy): domain Eukaryota; kingdom Metazoa; phylum Arthropoda; class Insecta; order Lepidoptera; family Hesperiidae; genus Cecropterus; species Cecropterus toxeus. Next base: position 56 of record DWNE01007314.1, on the reverse strand, counting down.
CCTATTTCTAGCGTGAAGCAGTTCTTGCGTTTCGGTGGAAGGGTGTGGTTGCCGGC
>DWNE01007313.1:0-12346 GCA_018249875.1 Cecropterus toxeus | reverse complement strand
ACTATTATAATAAATAACGAGCAGTGATAGCCTAATGTTTAAAACTAGGTCTCTCAATCGAGAGTCTGACGCTCGAATCCCAGGCACCACTGATTTTTCTAAAATGATGTGCGTATTAGAATTTCATTATCACTTATTTACGGTGAAGGAAAACATCGTGAAAAAGCCTAAAATCCTGAGTTTCAAAGGTATGTGAAATCCACCAATTCGTACATGGCCAGTGCGATGGGCTATGGTGTGTCTCATGGTCTTCTCTCAATCTGAGAGAAGACCCTTGCCCAGCAGTGGGATAAGAATGGGTTGACGATTACGAAAGTATATTCCCATAACAACACCTTTCATCACATCAACATTACAAAGGAATAGATGCTATTTTCAACAATAAGTCAGTTCTACCTTAAAATGTTACTCAGAATAAGAAAATAAAACCCCGTTCTTCTATAATAAATATGCACCATTACTTAGTCGATGTAGGTAAAGACTTTTTATTTTAAGCATGCTCTAATGTGTCGCCACTTCGTAAATTTCATTTAATTCCCACCCTGGCACATCAATCCCGCTTACTGACAACTTTATTTTTTGTAAATTGCTTGGCCACGTGCCATTTACGGGTGCAATTAAAATATTTGGTCACATTAACCTGATATATCTACGGATAAAAGGTTTTTTTATTGTGCCCTAATATTTGTTTTAAGCCTTGCTGTTTACAACAATAATCCTGAAAAACAAATTAAAAAAAAGACAATCAATTTCGCGCGCTTCATTACGCGCGTTTGTTTTAACTTAGAATGCAGCGTTCGATGTTCGGTTTTCAAAACTGCATCGAATCGACCTTGGATTTATTTCGGTACGAAACACCAATACCCAAATGCATAGTTGGTACATTGTTGCGAAGTTTTTGTGTCAATACATTTGGTCGTTGGCATGACTGTTTCTACTGCAACATTTGAGCTAGTGCATTTCATTATGAGCTGTATTCTCTTAACATAAACTATATAATCGCTTTCTGTTGTATCATTTTGTCTACATCATTTTAATGCATGACTCCATCCTTATGAGCTAATGACATTGTTCGTCCTTATGCATTTTATTTGTTTTTATTGAACCTCCAACACAACACGTGATATAATAGGAAAATTTAACGAAGATATTGATATCGACCGAACCTATTTTACAATACGGGGAGTAACAAAGTAAATTTATAATATAAACACATTTTTATTTATAACATTTAATTGCTTTTTTTACTTTAGGCCACCAGTACATACGCGTAATTGAAAAAGTCTCAAGACATTTCGTAATCGAATAATGAAGTGTGTCTTAACGTGTCATTTAACAATTTCGCCGCCCAACATTTTTGATTTATGTTTTCTTGAAGGCAAAGTAATTAACAGCTTCAAGTGGTAGGCTGAGACCGTGCATATTTTGTTTTTACTTCCTAGCGCCTCGGGTATTATAAGGTGTTCATAAATAATAATTAGTAGCCTGGAATCGAATCCGTCGATGCTTTTAAACTAACGATCCTTTTCGCTCGCGGCTCAAATTTATTAATAACATCCAACGACCAGCTGATTTATATCTTTAATGGTTGCTACATAAGGAATTAATCGGTACTTTTTATATACGGAATAAGGTCTGTCTTCAAAAGGTTTTGCAGGGCTTACACAACAGGTGGCCTAATAATTACTGAAAATTGTCATGTTCATTGGATATAAACTTTGGAAATTAATTAAGTTGTATCGTAAATTGCTTTAATGATCAATTTAGTTAGTTCTTAATTATAATTTATCAATACTATGGATAAAAACTGGTATGAGCTACGAATTTTAATTTTATAGATGACTACATCATATAATTACATTGTTTTCCATCTATCTACTATGTAAATGTGTATTGATACGATATTATCAAATACGACAAAGCTACCATCTATATATAATAAAAATGAAATTTGCGTGTCCGTACATCGCGCACATAAAATACAGTTGTAGGACTGAGAATAAGAAACATTTTTTTTTAATTTCTTTTGTATGGAATCATATGAAAACAAAAGTACTGGATTTAGGTCATTGATAATTTACTTAAAACCACTCCAAACTATCTGAAAATGTTCTAATTAAATATAGGTTTCCTCTTTTAAATGCACCGCGACGCTCAGATAGTTTATTACATAATATGATTGTATCCATAGTTTAAAAAGCTACACACAGCGCCATCTATCAGATTTCTGGAGTGTGACTATTCACATGACCTACTGCTAGGCAGGTCGCATCTAGAATTGTAGAGATCTTATATATTTTTGAGGGTATGCGTTTAAAGTTTAGTAAATCAAAAATTGTATGTAATAAAACGTACGAAAGTTGGTTAATACGCAAGTAATATTTTGCATACAATCTGTAAAATGTGGTAGAGATGTCATAAAAATATCAAAAATCGGACTCACGTCTGAATCGGTTAAAAAAGACCGCTCGAGGCGCCAAAGATAAGACCCAAACATCCAAGTCACGATAAAACTTAAGGCCAAATAAAATGTAGCCCTGGGCGAAACTTTAATTAATAATCCCGTGTTACAATATCGTAATAGCCGATGTTTTTGGTTCTACACCCGAATTATTGCCAGATAAAAACACTTCATGTGGGCGTTCGATTGCATATCTCTGTAACGTTTGCCGCGAAATTACTGTCGATTTTAAAAATAAAGACCGCTTTTAAATATATGTTTTTACTATGCACATAAGTACGTGGTTACCAACTAATAAAAAGTGTTTTTCAATTGCCTAGTAACATGTCGGAAATGTGTTTTAAAGCGAAACATGCAGATATTTATAGAATTCATATTAATATGATAAGTAAAAATTGGTATTTTTTTTAAATAGTGAAATACCCACTTCATATGTTAGGATTCAATCATTGCCCTTTACGAAGTAAAAAAAATATTTACACGTAAACAAACACATTACACTTATTTTTGTATTATTTAGTATTTCTCGCTAATAAATAATATATTTTACGCCTGATAGGATTTCATAAACGCATTCAAATCGGCGGGTGTTAATTATTAAAAAAAAAAAACTAATTCGGACGCACGGCAGTAACTCCGCTAAGTTGTAGCGTATTGTACATTTTGTCCGCGTCTATTAACTAAAACCAGATATTATAATGTTCATATAATCAACTTAGCATACAATGCCGTAAGCATCTTAGCATGAACTATTTATTATGTTAATTTATAATTTTATACTACAAATAAGTTAAGTAGGAGAACCTGCTGCACCTTTACAATAAGTATGTACCTAGGACAATAATATTTTTCAAAAAATCCTGTGTTTCAAAGATACATTTCTATGATAACCTAGGTATCAATTCAAGGTTCCGCGATAATATTCATCTAAAATAATATATTGTCAATTCAAGGTCTCAACTTGCAGTTATCATGTTAGAGCAGATAAAAATGCATCAAATTTTTCCTTATCTAAAATATTTTTAGGACAACACACATTTAAGAAAAACATAAGAATGTCATGCCACGTTATATAAATAATGGCCTAGTTGTACCAAATTTGAGACACCGCCTATTACTCACTTTTTGTTGCATATTAGTACCATTACAGATAGAATTTGGTTTTATAGTTCAATAAAATAGTAAGACACAATTGAAACACAAAGAAGACATCTAAGTGTCAACATATAATGCTTCTAACACTTTCATCGGCTTGCAATGAGTAATCTTTAAAGTAAGTAGATAAATATAAAGAGTTTAGGCACAAAAAATTTTTAGAAATAGAGTCATTCACCTGTGTGAAAAAAATTGTTTATTAGTTTCAAGAATATACGTAACTTTTTGCGTACAAGTGAATTTATAATTATTTTATTTAAAAATGTTTTTATGTTGAAAATACTAATTCCATGTATCAAGTAAACACTATTTCATTCTCCAATACATACTATTTAGTTCTAGTTTTAGCTTTAGTTTTATTATATTAATATATTTAAGATTTAGTTTTAGTTTATTTTTAGTACTGTAAGCGCAAAAAAAAAATCAAGGAATATAAAATGTATAATATATGGGAAATATAATTATTTTTCTGCGCATACACTATATAAATTCATTAATTAGACACATACAAGTTTTCGGAAACTCGATCTATGAATTTTCTATGTACATCTCCGTTCGCAATTATGAGTAACTTTGAATTCACTTAAATTTTATTGTATTACTCTTTTTAGCAGAAGTACCTAATTTAGGTCGTTATTTTGCATTGCAGACAAATACACATGCTGCCTGGTTGTTTGTGAACCAATTCCACTGTGATTACAGCTCGGGTCTTGTTTTGGTATAGCTTATAAATAGCAATTATCTGTCATGGCGGCGTAGCATTGTTGATGACCGGTAATGATAGGTCTCACACAAATGAATATGGCTTCGTTATTGCCAGGGCCATATTCTAATATCCTATGCATTCAATAATTAAAGTGTCGTGTTGAGTAGACACTAAATATTGTTTTATCATTTGTAGCTGGCACATAATAAATACCTTCGATTTATTGAACACATAACTTCACTATTGATCTTGTGTAGTCCTGTTAATCTTATTAACTTGGTCTTTATTTTACACTGATATTTCTTTTTTCTTAAATACCGCAAAATTATTTTATCTTACCTTTAGCATTTATTTTTATAATATGATATAAAGTCATTGCACTGATAGAAAATTGATAGCATTATGTTTGCGGTTTGTTACCAATCAATCAATAAGATTTTTAAAATCTTTATATTTCAGTATTAAACATGTTGCCATATCCGTAAAAAAATGACACAAATGTAAAAATTAAATGTAACCCACTAGATAAATGTATGTTTTAATTTACTTCACATTTCACGTCTTTCAATGCGTCAAACAACAATTATAATTATGAAGTAAATGAGACTGAACTTCGAATGAGAAATGACCTAATGACAATTCAAAACGTATTATGTGTGATGTTATATTTAGCACTTAGTCATGTTGCTCTGCACACGTAAAATATAATGTTTCGGTAGAAACAACACAAAATTAAATATTTACGTAGGTACAGACGATATGTTAAAGGTGAAAAGATAGTAATATCGGCCAATATCGTATGTTTGTAAATTTCTGAACATTTATTAGGCAATTAATGTTATTAGTAAACGAAAAAAAAACAATGTCTACCGATAACTTAAATGTATTTTAGATTAGGAAAATTACTTCCAATATGTCGTGACAGTTTTAAAAATGGAATTGCAATTTAAATAGGTATATTTTTGAGTCACAAAATTAGAATCTGTTTTATTTTTTTATTTATACAACTGCATACATTTTTTTCTTCATTCGTCCGTGTTTGTTCGATAAGGGCTCCAGTTTAAATTATCACAGAAGCAAGATAACACCATGTGGCGGTTTTTATCAGCGAATTCGCTTTTGCCAAGTGGGGGATACCTACTAAGCACTGTATTTGTACAATACATACATTGCAGCAAAGATACGGAATTCGTTTAGATGAATGTTGAATAACAGCGTCAAAAATACAGGGGTAATAATTATCTGCATAGTGTTTTCCCGCCTTTTACATGTTAATTGTTTCAGTACAACGTTTATCACATTTGATGATATGTTACATTTCGTTAGGCAATGTTAAATTAATGTGTCGGAAAATATGTAATAAATATCTTATAGATTTTGGGTATGTATTCACATTTTCTATAAGGCCTACCTACCCACAACCTATTCTAACTACTAAAAAGTATTGTGTAAAATGGCAGTTTTAACAAAAATAATATTTAATTTAAACTAAACTACTTAGACCGATTTAATATTTCCCATTAATTAACTTAGTAGGTTTACGCGCAGACTTTTGTGGTTTCAGGACAAAATATTTAATTCAAATTAAATTTTTATTCGTTACTATTTATTCCGTGTATTTCGCCTAAGCTCATTATTTTAGTCTTGTGTATGTATTTAAAACATAAAACATGAAACCTAACATTTTGAGATGGGCGGAAAATATGTAGAAATTTTTAAAAATAAATGTTAACTTCTAAAAATAATTCGCGTTTTACTATAAAACCACTTTTGTAATTTATTGGTATTTGAAAATTATCGAAACACCAATTGTTTTCTAAAACTAAGTTTATGACACTTCGCACGCACGCGTTTGTTGACTTATTCCGTTATACAAGAATATTCTATTTCTTTTCTTGAATTAGATTTTAATGATTAAAATAAAACTATTAATGAGTTATTTTTACACGGTTGTATTTAAAAAAACGTAGCAAAAGTTAAAAAAATAACACTCACCAGTAGCATGGACATGCGTATTTCAGCAAAGTTTTTCTACTCTATTATCTCATATTTTTTTTCTTGTTTTTATTCTTATTAATACGGTATTTATACCATATTCTCGTTCCTTGTAATTCCAACACTGCAGCACTGGTCTTCACTAAATAGTCGGTTTATAAGCACAGTGTTTTTTTTTTCTTTGAAAAATATATTGAATAACTTGCAATGTTAAGCTGTTATTTCTTTGATTGTTAAGAAATATTCGTTTTCAAAGTAACGAATAGTAGAGATAATTTTCGCGGCAATTCCTAACCGTTCACTTACGCGGCGTCACTAAGTTTTTCTAATCCGAAATCAGATGTAATATTGCCGCTTTGAATTCCAATTGGAACTAGAACCGATTCTTATTAGTCCCAAAACCGCTGAGAGCGCGTCGGTCGCATGAGTTTGAAGTGAAAAAAAAACAAGTGACGATACGTGTTCGCGCGTCGATTGTCGTCACGAGAAGGGCGCCACGCCGCGCGAGCATCGGCCGCGCCGAGCCAACGGATTGTGTAAACGCGCGCCACTCGTTCGGCCGGCGTCGCGGGCGGGGGCGCAGCGCGGGGGAGGGTCGCTCCCGCACGCACACATCCACCCCCCGTACACGCTCCCATCCATTACTAACGCTCCTATTTTGAATACGCGGCGCGCCAATCTAGCTCCTATGCAATAGGTATACGAACTCGAGGGACGTAACGAACGGACCGCGACCGACGCCGCACCGCGAGAGGGTTCGCCGTCCGCATCCGCGCGTGCGAAGGAGACGGAGCACCATCGGTAGTTGAAGCGCGTAACGCATGTGTGTGCCGATTGCCGAACGCACGGCAATAGTGCGCTAGTGTCGGACTTTGTAAGTACGCGTAGATGAAAAGTGCCGTGTCTTGAAATTTTAATAAAGGAGGCTCTGTCATCTTCTCTCACATTTTGAATCTGATACTTTAACCGCGTCGAGTGGCATGTACATATACGGTGGGACATGACTAAAATTATTACTTAATTGATACATCTCCACAATTTAGTGACTATGGAGTTTATGATATTATTAAACTCGATCTCGCAACTACGTGAGGAGTTTGAATGCTAGTTGGCTAAGTTTGGATGTGCTGAGATATTAGTGACAGATTCGTGTTTGGAGATAAAAATTAACATGTCGATCGAAAAATAAAGAACATTATAAAACTCATACATATGGATTAGGAGCATAACCAAAAAATGTCTTATAAAATAGTGAGTCAGCAGACCCATAAATTTTGCCAAAACAAGTTGGCTGGATAAAGCTAGATGGTCATTAGCATGAATATCGAAGTAACAATATAATTAATACAAAAACGACATTTAAAATTCACAGATGTGGTGTATGACAGGCGAATGGCCTCCATGGCTTTAGAAGAGACGAGTGTAAAGACCTTTTAGTGGGATGTGTATTTAATAATGTGATGAGAAAAATATGTCTGGTCAGACGGACGCGTGGCTACTCCCACCCACATTGTGTGATTTAAAAATTCAAATATCAAATACGTTGAGAAAGTTTAGAACGTTTATGTAAAAACTGGTCGTTTTCACGAAGTAGATTTTATATTGCAGTTACGCCTTTTTATTTGTGCGATCGTAATGATTTATTGAACAGTTCATTGCGAGGTGTGCACAGGTGTTATGAGGCTAATTTGTAAGCCATTGATTTATTTATTCGATCGAGTCCCTAGTTTCACTATCATAAACTTAATTACGGGTATGCGTTGACGGCGTTTTTTTAGAAAGTTGACTGGTCAGGTCCGGTGGGCCATTTGTCTTACCAATTAAATTTTAGGAATACCGAGAGATGGGCTTGGGTCCGGTAATTATTATCATAAAAACTTCTACAGTAAAAAAACTTTTGAAGTCGAGTTACATCATGTCTTCATTTTTAGTGTTCTCTAGCCAAATTACTAATAAAAGAACCCATAGAAATCGTGTTGCCTATCGGTTTATTACAGCTTAATATATTCGGTGATTTGGCAACTATATATAGGTACACGTACAGAAGTGTAGTAAAACAACAAAAAAAACAAACTTCATGCATGTCTCAGAGGAATTTAAAAAAATAATATATATTTGATTGTAGGAAGTGTATCGTAAATAAACAATAATCGAAGAGATTTTTCAAATCAGTATTTGTTTACGTCTATTGTTGCTGAGATGTTTGGTTTTAACGTCTCATTTTTTTTAACTTTATGTGCAAACTTGGTCGAACGCTAGTTTTTAGCTACAGACTATTCTTAGTTTAGTCACCATAGACATGAATTTTGGCTATCACCTAATCTTTTTGAAATATAATAAAATGCACTTATTATTTCAACTACTAAAATGTAGGTATTCATCCCGGTTGTGGAATCATACACTATGAGTTATTCAACGTGAACTTTAAGCTTATTTTTATATTTTTGTATTTTTTTAACTAATGAAATTAAAGTAAGTCACTATGAAGAACAAAATCACTTTCACATAAAATCATGCCTACAAGATATATTTTTGACATATAGTTACATCAGGATAAGAAACGTACATAAAATATTTTACCTAGATAAAAACAGCTTTAGATAAGAGGAGACGATTATGTAGGTACATTCTAATTGGAAAATAAAGTAGATGATGCCATTTTACAATATTTGGCTTAGGATTGGTTAATATGATATACTTATTATTTTTAAATGTTGAGCGAAAAGAATTCAGTATAAAGAATAATCTAAATTCAAATTAAATCAAATGAATAAATTCTCTAGAACTTTAAACTTCAAGAATTTTTATTGTTTCTTGATAAGTAGGTGGATTTACCGGTACATTAAATTGAAGTTGTAATCTAACACTGATCTAAATAAAGAAATAGACGAGGGTCTCTCAAAAATAATATATGCGAAAGGAAGGTAAAATTTATCAAAATGTTCAAGGAAAATAAGTGGTTTCACGAAATGTTACTTCCATTAATGTTTTATCGCAGTTTGAAGTGTATTCATTGATTGATAATTTTTGTTTAAAATAGATTTCAAAGACTAGCTTATTTTAATCATATCCATTTTGCACGCGATTCAATTAGAAGACATTAAAATCATTACACTACAACACTAAATTTGACACTGAAACCTCCTATTTCATTTGAATTTAAAACTCACGTGCAACATTATTTGCAAGTTTCATTATTTATAAAAGGCACTTTAATCGATTTATTATATGTACACCATAATTTCCCTAGTTACATAGACATTATAAAAAAGCAAAAAAAAATGTTTTCACCTATAGTTTTTCCTCACATGACACGTTTAAATGACTTCTTATATTTCTTGTTGATAAACTGTAACTAAAGGTATCCTAATCGTCAAGTCTTTCACACGTATCCTTTCAAACAAACATGTAATTTTCACTTTGTCTAACTTAGGCAGATAGATACTACGATTTTGAGCCATTTTCTATTCAGTTTTGGATTCAGTCGTTTTAAGTTCTTCGATAACAATGCTATCTCTCACCTGACGCGTTATCGTTATCACCGATAGCGCGACACTGACATTCGTTGATAAAGCTGAAGGTGTGACTTTGTAAGGAACGGTCTTAAGTGTTAAGATTTGGAGAATATCAATTTGGAGGATATCAGGATTCATATTGACGTGCAATTTAATATTTCAAAGTCAAAAATATCCGGACTTAATCGAATGTGTCTGACAAGTTCATACTTGGAGACAAGATTTTTTGTCAACAGAATTAGGAATACGTTTCTTTTTACATAGGAATGCAGTTATTTGGTGGCGATTGTTAATTAAAAGTTTTTGACTAAAACAAAAAATTAATTTGGTCTGTCGAAGAATTCATGTTACGTGTCGAAAAATCTAGAAACAATGAGAATAATATGAATTCTCATAAATATTTAGCAAAATGTTATTTACGATGGTTAAAAAATGTATGATTTTAACGAAATAAATAATTAATTTGATAGTGAAATACTGTAGCTTATTATGGCCACGTTTTTCTTTATTTTTAAATAGCATAAATTTAACTATTTTACCAGTGACATAAACACTAAGAATAAAAATCACCAAACTATAAGAGTTTTCTTATCCAATATGATATTTTAACCGAGAGCATAGGGCCTTAAGAATCTCCTCGAGTTCTCTATCTTTTTTCACGATATGTTCATGATGTCATCTTTATGGTGAATTATAAACGTTCCTAGATTTATTCAAGTTTGAAACAAATCAAAACAAATAGACTTAACCAGTATTTTCATAATTTTAGCGCGAATGAATTGCATTCATTGTTACATACGGATAAACGAGATCGGTTTCGAAGTGGACTTTGTAAACAACAAAATATTTATTTACCTTTCAATTCCTTCCGAATCTTCTGACACCAAAACGGATAACTGGTACACGTTTCCGAAGTTACGAACACAATATGCACACATGTATACTATTTTTCCGCCATCACTCGCCTCGGCTCCACACAAACGGTATTCGCTTATTAGTCGCAATAATTAGCGGTTATTGTTTTTGTTGGTTGCGTCAGTGACGGCCGGTCCCGACGTGCCGTTGCACTGCACCGTCACATAATGCTCGCTAACCACCTCTCTTTCCCCCGTTACTTCCGCACCGGCTTTTTACCGAGGGCGCAGGCGCCCCGGGCATTTTTTAAACCGCGCCCATGTTTCTGTAATTTCTATCGCGGTGCGCACCTTTAGTGAAAATAGCTTTTTTCGTGCATTTTTTCGCGACATCTCTGTCTAACGTCCACGCTCGCTAATTCGCCGTCCCCCTCCACATAACGGTCGTCGTGAGCGCTACTCTAACATAGCAGAGATGCATATACACTCTCTTTCTAGTGACGCCGCGACGCCGGTGACGCCAATTATTTTGCTATCCTCCGACGGCTAAACATAAGTTAAGCAAAACATTATTGCATTTTCGACCTTATGCGTCCCACGCAAGACACTACTCTCCGACCCCATTGTTGAGTTGCGACTTTATGATCTAATGCAAAACGTGTAAAGTTCCGGCCATTTTTGCGATAAAAAAAATCGTTTGCATGCACGTAACCACGCCTTTGTATACACATATTGCTGTCTATTTTACTCCTTTTTTATTTTTCACTTGCGATCTCGCTCTTTCACGCACACATCGAAGCCACGAGCGAATGCTTCGGGATGCGCCGAAAGAGCGCCACCTAGTGACGAGTAGCGGAACTTTTAGGAGAAAGGGGTTCGTGTTAGACGTAATTCTGTTTTACGTAGGGGTGGCAGCACTGTAGGAAAGGGGTTGTTTTCACGGTATGAGTTCAAACTTTCTCCGCGGGATGGCAGCACTATGCCGCATTAACAATTTCCAAGGGCGGTTTTGCGGCGCTGCAGGACGTAAATAAGAAAACGGTTGCGTGTTGTTTTTAAATTGAATCATTTATACGAGTCAATTATGGAAGCGGCCTGACGATTGAGGAATGAATGTTTCGTGTCTATTTACAATTTAATCAAAAGAGATTTTACTGGAAATTAGCATTTTATTTGCGCGTTTGCCGACATAGCCGGCAGGGGGCGTAAGCCGGTCCAACCGGGAATCCGAGTATATTAACCGTGGGCTTACGGAACTGTCCTACCGGGAAATAATAAACGAAAGGACATGTGGATTTTTATCGCTTAATAATGCGTAATTATAGAACCTACGTACTACCTACTGTCTAGTTAACGAAACAAAGGAAAATAACACTACACTACAAATAATAAGGTTTTTGTTGCAAACATTGGGTAAATCTATAAAATAATTTAATTATTTCATTACGAATAAATTAATATAAAAAGGTATTTTAAAAAACAAGCTTTTTTTGCGGCAGCCATTTTGGAATTACAATAATATTGATTACATGTAATTGCATTGTCATCAGAACCTAATGTGTGTTCCAAATTTCAGCTCAATTGGACACTGAGAAGTGGGTTAAATGCAGCTTGCAAGATTTGACCCAAACATACATACAAACATTGCAAGTTAAATAAA
>DWNE01007312.1:0-12347 GCA_018249875.1 Cecropterus toxeus | reverse complement strand
AGCCACGTGACCCGCCCATATCCATTTGAGTTACCATCAATCTATTAGTTATATGCCTAGGTAGCTTCTCTCCATTTTTCTCTGGGTGGTTTCGATTTTACGTTTGGTTTTGTGATCAAACTTCCACGTTTGGCAACCATAAGTGAGGCACGGTAATATCTCTGTATCCATTACATTTTTTTTAATTGACAGCGTAAGATGTAATTTAAAAATTTCTTTACGTGCCCAGTACTTTTTCCAGGTGATCGCTATTCTTCTGTCCATTTCTTCTATATTTCTGTCTTTTCAGAAAGAGACTAGTTTACCTAATTATATGTACGAGTACCTCTTTACAAACTCGAGGGGCAATTATTTATAAGTGCAGGTGTCACATGGACGTTGGTCATCACTTTTGTCATGTCTAGATTCATTTCTAAACCTATGCATGAGATTGCCTGTTGTAATTCATTTAACATGTTACTTAATTGTTGCGGAGTTTCTGAGAACAGGATGACGTCGTCGGCAAATCTGAGGTTGCTAAATTTGTACAGGATGGATATCCCCGGACAAAAACACAAACTGAATAAAACGTTAAATTATACAATAAAGTTATTATTAAATAAATTAAATTATTAATATGATATATAACAATTACATGAATATTAATTACTTTTTCATCATGAATATCACATATATTCATCGTTACACAAAATATAATTACAAATTTAAACTTTCCGAAAGTGTTACGAAAACAAGTTGGATCTTCCTTTCAGCACTTTAAATGTATTCCAAATATCATTTCTCAGTAATCTCGTATATAAAAGATGTTGCCTTGATTTTCAATTTGTTCATGGAGAGATGAAAATTTGCCTTATCAAAGAAGCGGCGAGCGCGTCGCGAAGGCGAGCAGGAATCATCGCTTCCTGTTGCATTATGTAAGGCTGTACTTAATTATAATGTACGTAGCACTTTGGAGTATGTAATAATGTATTATGTAATAATGTATCACTTGCTCCGAGCATTGGACCTGTTAGAAAAGCTGCCGCTCATCGAGATAGCACTGCATTAGTCGAGTGTATTAGAAACACTTCCGAACTAACTGAGGTATTACATTTCTCGAATAGATAACTTGCTCTTTTATATGTTTTTGAGTTTATTATATCATTATAGAACAGTAATGAAAGGGTGTAATAAAATAATATTTTCATAGTGCACTTTTTGCATACTCCGCGATATGATATACATATGTAGAGCTTCAACCTTTTAAAGCTCTACATATATCATAAGCGTACCCTTGTACGACATTGGAATCCACGGCAGGCACCACAGATTTTTCTAAAATTATGTGCGGAAATTTAATATAACTGCTTTACGTTAATTAATATAAGTATAATATGATTAGGAAACCTATGTAGCTTATTGTACTTTAAAAAATCTTCAAATGTATCTGAAGTTTATCAATTTGCGTCGCTACCACGGTGGATTAGGGCCTAAATCTCTTTCATTATGAGAGAAAACCTTTGCCTAGCTGTGGGTAAATTATGGATTGACCATATATAGTTATTTTTTAATAAGCAATGTTCTATATAATAATTAATTAGTTCACATAAACATGTTATTATCGATCTGCTCTTGAACTTTAAGTCGTGAACAGTTTCTTATAATGATGTCAATTAAAATTATCTTTGTAACTGATTAATGTTATTAAAATAAATAAAGTTTATAAAATAGGCTAAAATATTACGCATGTATATATGTGATTGTAATGTAAATAAAGGTGATAGCGACGTTATAAAAAATATTATAAAATAAACTTGTAACTTATTTTCTATGTAATTAATTAGAACTAGTATCTAAACCTTATGACATTAATCTATCTCCTCGAAATTGAAAATACATAATTACAAAACAACTCGCCGCTAGTATCCTCTTTAGACCACAACTACTTTGTCGAGACTGTAGAGAAAATAAAATAAACGAAGAGACTATATACAATCCATTATTTTACATCCGAATTTAAAATAAATAATATGCTATTTTTTTTAATTTTTCACCTCATTATCACGTTATTGTATAATTAAATATCGGTCAGGTTCACACGTATATGAGTTCGTAATAAGAGCTTGTGACAAGGAATGTGAACTGGTTACGGAAATGTAATAAATAAATAAATCAAAGGCACATGAATATTTAAATATGACACAATGATGTGGTACAGACGAGTTCTTTAATTACCAAAACAAGTTATATAAGTTTCGGAGCGTTTTAGAGACATTACATTATTACATACGAGTCAGCGCCATGACACGAATGCGCTGCGTTCACTTCGTTGTTCCGCATTAAATGACAGTGTTACACCAACAATCTGTTCGTAACAAATAAATGATGATATAGATGTCCTAAATCATTTCCTAGCTTTTAGTATACTTGAAATAACAATGGAGAATGTTGTTACCTGATGATAAGTGGTCGCTGCCGCCCGTGGATATTTGTAATCAACTTCACAAAGAGCAGGAATGTACTTAACCCTGAAAATCATTACAGATATAGTGCCGCTCCTGAGAACTACAGGACTCATATGAAAGTTGGCCGGTATCCACACTCCCACCGAAACGCATATGGCTCATGCGTTTCACGATATAAGACGTGATCAAAAATAGATGAGACAGGGGTGTTTCACCCATAATCGTTTTATCATCTTACATCCCACTTTAAGCAAAATATGTTTTATAGAGTAAGTAGGGCTACGAATATATTTAAATAAACGTTCTATTTACTATTACTTCGTGTCAGGCACTTAGTTGCAAAAATGGATATGCTAATATTTTTCTTGCATTACATTCGTTTTAGGATTCAAATCGTCTGCAAGCGTTTATTGTACCGTATACTGTAAGAGTCTTTCATTAGATTACGCAGGACTTCAAAGCGTTGAGTTACAGGCCCTTGAGCTCCTATACAAGTATATAAGTAGAAACTCAAATTTTACACTTGCGAGAACGATGATCTGTTTGATATACAAGTGGGCTTACGATATTTTCTCTTACTGTAATGTAGGTACTAAATAATATTTGATTATCAGTTGTATTAAACTGAAAATGCTATTATACATAGTTAATAAACAATCCAAATGTAATTAGCAAAATTATACAATGCAGCATCTTTACGTTAACAAGTGTCAGTATTAGATTTTTTTCCTCTTTCTGTGAATGCCTTAACATCCCTAATATATTCTTCTTTTTTCAACTGGCACAGTATAAGTATACTGTATTATATTTATATATTTCGTTTCACAACTTTAAACAAACTTTATAACTGTTGCAATATCTGTGAATATTAATGTTCATGTACCTAATTTGCGGTAAACAAAGTTATGGCCGTGAACATCTTCGTGATTCGTCGATAATTTGTGAAATTATGTACATTTGTTGCAACAACGTGTGACGGTAATATGAGAAGACAAATAGACGACCGGAAAGCTTTTCAAAGTCACGTCTGAATAGCTTTTAGTTTTGTATGGGCGCGCCTGTTGGTTCAGCGACAACATCGGTTGCGGCCTTCCTTCCGCCGCACAGCCTCCGCGAACACCGCTGCCTCTTGTGACATAGCGTTACCATAGCGTTACACAATATACGGGTTCATACGTTTACGTATTATGCATAAGAAATAGCCAGTCAGTGTAAGTAATAGTTAAATTACGTGTAATTTGTAATCAAGTCCCTCTCCACAATATCATTATGAGCATTCAATATGAGAATTATTTCATATCTATTTACATAGTTATTTTTATATAATTTTTTTCTCCAACAGGTGTATTTTGATAAGTTAATTGAATAAGTAATAATTAAAGCTTTTATTTGAAAATAGATTAACTTTTGGACAGAATCTTAAAATGGTATAACATTTTAAGCCTAAATATTTTCGATTAATACTGTGGTCATGTACAATTAAAACACAACCTTCTTACACAATCGCTGTACGATTTGCATTTTCTTAATGACTATTTTTCATAAAATGGCGGCTCTAATCTCTCATTTACAAGCTCAATTTCGGTCAATTACGCCTACCTCGCCTAACGAGCTCTGCGCTATCGCCACAATCTTACACGTAAGGACCTTAATTTACCCATTTGCGTGACAAACAGTAATTAATGTGGCTAAAAAAAGGTATATGTTTTGCCTAAAAAGAAGCAAATACGTTTTTTTTCTATAGAAACGAGAAATAACAGTGCTCAACGTTATAATATTAATGGTGTTGTTACTCTAACCACAAATTACATTACTAGCTGTGCATGATGTTATAATGCGCCGTGAATTTATATATTTATTTTTACGTAGTGTATTTCAATAATAGATTTAAAAGCTATTAGATATTCAAAGATTTCGTACACCCCATCAAAACATTTTAATCATTTGAAACTATACCAATGAATACTTCATATTCTACTCTTAGAAAGCATTTTGCGTCATTTGATTATACAGTTATAATCTATTGGTAAGGACTAAGAAGTAACAATGAAATACCGTATTAAGATATGATGTTGTGAGAGGCGTCGCTCGAAACATCTTATGTGAAAGCGATTCATGCCCAAGTTAATTTGTCTATGATTTTGAAACACAACAACTTTATACAAACGATATTGCATATTATGTGTTGTTTATGGCGAGATTATTACGTTAGCAGAATTGCGTCACTTATTTTCAATGATTTATCGATTGCTCATTGTTAACCTTATTTGGAATAAATTTTAAGAAGAGAAGTTTATGAAAGAAAGCTACAATTTTAGTGCAAGAAAATTAACCTGATAAAGTCTCCCTTCCATTCTGTCTACTTTTTCTTTTCTTTTTAGTGAATACTACGGTTCGTTTACGTTTTCTAGATATAGTATTGTTACCTATGTGCGTCTATTTTATGATCTAAAGTTAATACTTACTTTTTAAAATGTATTGTAATATTTAAAAACTCACTCGGAGTAAACAATGTATCGAATGCAAATATTGGACACCACGAAGACTATCCTGTATTAGCAGACACTTCAAAATGAATCTACGTCCGTCCTTTTATAAACAAAAGTTTAAATATTCAGCTTCCGTTTGCCTTCACTAAATATAGGGAAGTAACATTATGTCAAATCTCTCGGTAAATACTATGGTATAATTGCATCAATTTCGGCTAACGACGGGCATTATGGGCCTCGCGACCTCCATCACTGCTCACGCAGCCCGTAATTTCTTTTACCTTCGTATTTAAATACTGCAACTCGGAGTTCCGTCTCAAAATAACCACACAAAATAGCATCAATAATAATATACCTCATTAAAACAAATTTGCCTGAGAGTATCAATGAATTTTGTGAAATTACTAGTCCGACTATTGTACACGTCTAAAGATATTAATTACAAAACATGCAGGTTGTAATGGACACGAATACAATTTGTAAAACACCAATAAAACTGTTTGATTTATTGGTTAATTAGAGACTTCAGTTATTCTACAATGATGTTACTTATTATGACGAGTTCAATTAAGTGCAATGAGAGGCGTGCACGCCGCGGCACGCCACACGCGACGCGCGCCCCCTGCCCTCCGACACATTTAACGCCGCTATGAATATTACATGCAGTTAATTTTAATGATAATTTTTGCGTGTAATTATTACCACTTTATGTACGCATCGTAACACGTGGAAGTTGCTAAATGTTGTGAAATGAAATGCTAAGTTAATTTTGACACATCCTTTAGACGCTTGTTTCATGTAATAAAAAGTGTGCTTCTTAAAACGAGAATGTAACGTAAGGCAATATGTTAACATTAAGATCATATTTTTACAAAACAATTTAAACCTTTGAACGATAATAAAATTAAGACTACATTAATGTCATACAAAAGACATCAACGCGTTTTCAGGTTACTAAAACAAAATTAGGTCCATTTTGTTTATGTTACGAGAAAACGGCCAAATTTTTTTTCTTTGCATTACAAAATCTGTTATTTCATATATTCATTTTTGGTAAGAATTATGAACGAAGATTTATGCATATTTTCGTAATGGGAAAATCAAAATACAGTAAAGCTGTCTAAAATATGGTGCTTAAGTAGTAATTCTTGCTTGACATTCAATAACGTTGAACCTGGTGTTAAAATTAGCATACAAATGTAAATTGCGTAATGCTATGACCGAAGTGGTGTGCGCGCGGCATAGCGTATGCGGAACAATATATCTTTTATTACCTATTAAGTTCATAGTTTTCTTTTTAATTTAGAAATAGTTCATCAACCTCACGTGCTTGATGCCTATCCAATGGCAAGTGGCCCCTACCGCCCAGGTACATCCTTAATCAATCCTAGATATTTTTTATTTTTATTTTATTATTGAAGGAAAACTTACAGCTAGACATACAAATATATATTTAGCTATTTCTGATTAACTGATACGATACGCATATAACGGAGTAAAACAAGTGAAGGCTATTTACAAGTTTCCGCATATAAAGAATAATAAAAATAAGAATAAGATTAGAACATTACCTGATATTGACCACTGATGCGTTGTTTCCTCTGAAGACTAAGTTGATGCATCTCGGATAACTACATGTTTCCTTTACTTCAACTTTCAAACCAGAACACAACGTCGCTTAACGCTGCTATTATTAGAACAATATTTTATCTCTGAATATTTTTGTTTTGCTCCATTTCACTCTTACTAATTATTTTAAAGAATGTGATATTAGTGGAAACTTGGCTGATATGTGCCCTCATTCTTAGTTAATATAGGTTATATTTAAATATTACATTGTATTGCATATTTCCCAAATAAAATAGAATATAAATAAGCTGTAATACTGTTTATTTAAGGTTATAAAGACGTTCTTGTTAAGTACTACGTTCCTTAATCTTAAAGAGAAACATATCAAGCATTGGTATTTTTAGAGATAGTAATAAATATACATAATTATGCTCGATTTTGGATAGAACCAAATTCCAGTTATAAATAAATACATTTATAAGTACATGAAAAGGCAATTAAATATTGTTAAATCGTGTATAACTAATTATTCATCATTTACAAATTAGCTTACTTAATTTCAAAACGTATGTGCAATTCATTTCATCACATGAAAATCTGAATTTGGGTAATCGGTAACTCACAATCTTCGATAATCCTTTCACTTGTCTTCAGTTTTCGTAAGAAAAAATCTCCAGATCTAAGATTAAGCAGACGAGCTCCACCCATATTGAAGCATTGCCTTATGTAAGGCTAGTCAAATGGACGGATTATCTAGCTAAGCAAACATGCATCTTTATTTGTTGTTATACGTAATATACACTTTTATCTAATTAAATCATCGACATTATAACCAGTGAAAATGCGCGTATAATTTTAATACTAAGATAATAATTCATATGTATTAAAAATGTCAGTTTGTCATGTCTGTACATCGCAAATACTCGTATATGTATGAAAAAAATGATGAATGAAACTGAGAATAGACTTCAATAATTTTAAGATCGTTTGTCTGTTTGAAATTATATAACCTAAAAATACTTAATTTAATTTGAAGGATTGTTAATATTTCTATAGTTCATTTAAAATTACAGTTTTCGCTTCATTCAAATACATCTACACTATGTAAAAAAATTAAAGCTATATTATTTAATTTAAAAACCAAGTAACTGCGAAGCACATACTACAACGTAATATTTCTTAAAATAGCAGGTAATAATGTGTAGAATTGCTTCTTCAAATACATAACGAAAATGTGGCAACGCTAAGATTATGCAATGTTATACAATTTCAAGAGCATAATATTATTCGTGCAGGATTAAGGCGAAGTCCGGGGTGAGTGCACACACTTTCATATTCAAATGCTGCGCTGTGCTCTCCGCTGTTCCGCGTGTCTGTTGCACCATGAATATTCACTGACCGCTCGTTTGAGCTCAATGTTACATTTAACCTCACGTAGAACGTAACTCTTTCAACATAATGACCATTTATACAAACATTACAAACTTACAATCTTAATGTTATTTGAAAAAAAAATACCATATTTTTTAAACGAACTAGGGAGTGTATTAAAAGTATTAGTTTAAGCTTCACTAAATCCACTTCTTCGTTAATAATAACAATGCTGATAGATTTTCAACAGGCGTTTCGAACAGTATATTGATATTAGTAAGCCCAGAAAAATAAAACACGAAGAAACCATTCCTTTATACAGTAACTTGTTATTCGTGACAACACCGCACTTCCTTAGTGAAATCGGTTACTTTCCTATCATATTTGGCTGAATGAATACTATAGGACGAGTTAAAATGCCGTTAATTATACATGATCTATATATATATATCTTATTTAATAATAATACTATTTAATGAGTATTAATCATTGAATAATAATTTATCACACTGCACATATTTCATAAAATATGTGGAGTATAAAAAACATATTCTTGAAATATTTGTGTGGTATAAGACCAGCCGGAGATATATTTATAAAAGTATATCTATTTATAAAAATATATCTCCGGCTTTGTATTTATAAAAATACATTATAAATAATTTAATACGAAATATGATGAAACAACCCTCATAAGCATGATGTACTCACTACGACTACGCAATGAACATTACGTTACGGTAAATCATGCGAAATGAAATGGCTCCAAAGTATATATGTATACACCACTAATTGATATGTAATAGTCAATCTAAATTGTAATCTTCTAGCGTACGTATATACGTACGCTACAAGTACATACTTACACATATGAGTAAGCATGACATTTTGTCCAGAAAACGAGCAAAAACCAATTAACATTTACGAAGTAGGTAACATATTAATCAAAGGTTTTTTGTCATCTTGTACCTACACGCCGAGCACAATTGCTTTAAATATTAGAACAAGTGACTTCTATGTACTTTTTTGTTTTAAATACAACACAGTACATCGTAATATTTTCAAGTATTCAATGTGTTGAAAGAATAGTGAAGCACGTGTGTGGCTTTGTGGGTCAACAGATAAACATTTTGATATTTCTTTACATGCTTGTAAACCCAACGTCGAAAAAACCATATTTAAGTATTCACAAGTCTTACTTTTCTGTGACATATCCATGACGAGGTCACTGCGGGTTTAGTCATAATTAAATAAATTTTGTTTTAATTTTTTTCAATGTCGATTTATTGTTGCTACCCGACTGCGTCAAAAGTAAAGTAGTGTTTTTCGAGTAAATGTATATTGTTTGTATGAATGTATGTATTTCAATTTCTTTGGCACGCGCTACAGCCCAAACGGTTTTTTGGATTGTGACACTTGACTTCGAATCATTTCAGTTTGCAGTGACATTAGCAATGTAATTTAAACAAACGGCGCCCGTAAATAGGGAAGTAAGATGGGAAACGGTTGACTTTTCATTAACATTATGATATGGGTATCAAATGAAACCTAGTAAATAGACCATGTAAGATATGCTTTTTAGTTACCATTTTGACGAAAACTCATAAACAGCGCGAAATTGCCACCATGCCTCTTCAAATTCTTTCTAATTTTCAACTTTACAAGCTGCAACTTTATACGTTATTGTTATGTACGTCGAGCTACAGTATGCTGTTACAAATATATGAATCAAGAACCTGTCGAACGACGTAAGTTTTAATATACAAGACTCAACGACGCAATGACTGCAACGATGCGCCTTGCAATGATACCCGCTATACTTATTTTTCAATTATTAGCATGATTCAGTGTCGGTAAATCAATCATTTTGTTGAACAGCTTCCAACACCTGTAAACGTGTGTCTATTTTTTATGTATTTATTTAGACATGCAAACAGCATTGTATACTTAACATTTTGCAATAGAATAAATACTATAGTAATAATTTACCCTATACACATGCCAATTATATTTATGTACAGCATTCTTGTAATTATAGAAAGACATGATATTTGAAAAAATAATATAACAGGATGTTAATTAATAAATATTTGCTAAATAAAATAATAAAAAATTAAGCCAAAAAATTACGAAATGAAAAAAGCAACATTAGTTTTGAAAAATGATTTAATGAGTTTTTTAGTTTTTTTTTTAAACGCACGATCATGAAAGATATCATTGTCTTCAATTGATGCACGCATTCATACAACCGAGTACTTCATTACTTATTCTACACAGCGGAGAGTTTTTAAAAAGATTAGTTCTGGTTGGAGAACTTGTGATGTGTTAATGCTCTCTGCTAGTTCACGAGTGAGATTTGGTCGTCGATACCCAACGGAGCCATCTAAAGCGAGGTTTATCTTTAAGGACTAACACATATTGAAAGTGATTTAGAAAATTTCGTTCTCTGGTATTCTGACCGTGTATTTACAAATCTTTACGAATTCTTACGAAATATTATTATTACGAATTAGCTTTCGCTGTCTTATCGGTCCTAAAGTAATAAAGTAAGTAATGTCGATTTTTTTCTCGATTTAAAGTAATCGTAGAACATAAAAAAAAGTTTAGGAGGTGTTCATCAATTATGTTATGTAAAAACCCTATTCAAATTGAACACTTAATAAAAACGAGCAAAACTTTCTACACTACACGCAAAGGGTATGCTACTAACCAAATATAGACATTGATATTACACATAACACGTACTATCACAGGTGAATCATATAACCGTCAGAATGAGTGCAACGACATTAATAACTTAATGAATGTTAGTAGTGAAAGATCGGCGGCGGAGCTTCCGGATCTTGCGAGGAGGAAGGACGTCGTAGTAATCTAGACTAATGGTGAGCTCGCCAACCAGTTCATTTTACATTTTTTTTGCTGTAATAGGAATTATAATAACATTAAATTGCAAAGATCCGTCAACATATAATGATTATAATTATAATGTATATACAACATTTAATTAATAAATATATTCAAAATGGATGCCTGTCTACCCAACAAGCTGTATTCAAGTAATTAAAATTATACATTACTTACATTATGAATGTAGGACATAAGCAAATATTCCTTACATAATAGTAAGTGGCAACTGCTACCCATGGAAATTTATATCCAACCCTATACAAGATTAGAGTTCTAATTGAGTTTGGCCACAGTTTCATAGCTGCTCCAGAGGACTGAGATACTTCGTACAAGTATCTGTCGTACCCCTCAGCATAGATGTAAAAGCTAGAAAGCCAGCAGCCAATGATCTCTAAATAGAATATGAATCACTGGTAAAATCGATTACATTGTTTTCATCACATCGCATTGATACATCACATCAAATTATATCATCAAATAAGGTCAGTTATTATTATAACGTAGAAAGGTGGTAATTCCGTCGTGGTCGAAAAACAAAAAGTTCTACCACCTTTAACCTGCTGTTCTCAAAGTTTCGGCACGTCCGCACTGTTATGAATGAAGCGGGCGGTTGCTCAAGCGCCGCGCACGAAGGACTCGCTACAATTAAACTTTACTCCTCGTAAAGGAAAAACACCGTCTTTATGTTCATATCTACTGCCGGTTGTCGTAGGGCTGCAAACAAAACATTCAATTATTAAATCGTCAATATCATGGAGAAAATGTCATAATTATATTGTACATAATATATTGTACATAACTATAGAATGAAATTTTTAGCATAAATAACTCAGATGTATATTTTTTTACGAAATAAATCAATCTTGCAACGTTTATATAAATAAATATATACTATACGCTATATTACTTCTAGTAAAGTATCACACTACAATACCACATTATTCGCTTCCTTCGATAACAGTTAAGTAGGATAAGTATTAAGGCCAGAATAAAAACAGTCAATAAAAAAATAAATTGTTATATTATACGTAATCTACTTTATATCCTAACTATTATACGATTACGTACTAAACGTTAATAGATCGTCTGTGTATATGGTCAGAACATTAGGAATATTCTTCAATAGAGTATAACTGCTAGAAAAATATCTTACATAAGTGTAAATAATACAATAAGTGTACATAAATATTTTATACTTTAATGTCTGTGAGGTTTGGTAACCCTATTAGCGTGGTTCGGATTAGAAAGGAGGCGTCGTCGCGGGCGCGCTAGTGGCGGTTTTGAAACGCGGTGACCTTACGTGTGGGTAATTTGATTATGACTAGCCGGTAGCCACCGCCTGCCCAGAGCTTGACCACCGCCGGTACTTGCCGTAGATACGGTTTTATTTATTAAATACAACAAGCTTTTACAGACATATTAAAAGCTCATTTTAATGTGTTCCTTGCCATGATTTTCTCATATGATGAAATTAAAAAAAAAAACTTTTCAACAAAAAATAGAAACCGACTTCAATGTCACCAAAAAGCAATAAAATAATTTAAATATATGTTGGTTTCTTACATAC